>MU390238.1:0-235579 GCA_022578715.1 Nemania sp. FL0916 | reverse complement strand
TCCCCCCCCCCGCCCCCCCCTCCCCCCCCGCCCCCCGCCCCCCCCCCCGCGCCCCCCCCCCCCCCCCCCAGTAAAAATATCTCTGTCATCTCGAATCTTGCGACGGTTCAAGCACATGTGGGATCAATGCCATTGATTAGCCAATGTTATGTACATATATGTAAATAAACTTCCATCGCAGTAATATGCCCGACTATTTATCTGACCGCTTACGCAGGGACGGTCTTACACCGTTTCTCGCCTTCCAAACAACAGATGCGATGCGTTTCCGAACCGCTGACCTAGCCGCGAAGAGATCAGTTGCGCTGCGTAACTAGGAGCAGATCTAAATTTATAGATGATGACGGGTAATAATAATGGTATTATATGTACAGGCGAGACCTCAGGGACGCTTCTATGATAGGTCTCGAGGAACTGAGACAGACACCGACAAGACCTGTCAGAGTCTCGAGCCCGGATGATCCTCCGAGTTGGCAAATGAGACAAGGTTCTGCTGTCTCCTAGGCCTCCGATCCGATCTATCGCTTTTCTTTGTTTGCCCGTCTTACCTGCGCCTATCGGATGACGAAGCGGTAATCGTGTCTCACACAGACTGGCTAACAGCCAAACAACTTGAGAAGAAGAGAAATAAAAGTAGGAATACATGTTTTCAAAGACGCCGCCCTTTCAATTAACTACACCCCACGTAGCCCGGCCTTAGCTCAGCTGCATGACCATAGGCCCAGCAACAGTAATATCGTCCGTCAATACACCCGTAGCAGGAGCATTGCTCGTGAGCGTAACATAAACAATCCCCGCAAGGTTCGGGGGCAGCGCACATCCGTTCGCAGCATCAAAGGGCGTGAAAGCCGTGCCGCCGGGGGCAGCAGAATTCGTAAAACCGCAAAACGTCGCCCCGGACGCAGCGTCGCTCTGTAATTTAATCACGACATTCGACGGCGCGCCAGCGGCGGCTATTGTCTGCGCCGTGGGGCTTGTCCCCGTCATCGTGAGCGCTGGGAACGCGGTTAATATCAAGTTCGAGCCCGTCGGACAGGACGAAATAAACGGCGCGGCGAGGGAGAATATCGCTTTCGGGCCGAGCGGGGTATCCAGCGGGGAAGGGGAGACCGCGACGCCGGAGGCGCTGCGGATGAAAGATTGATGGCGGGCCTCGACGGTCAGGATGCTTGCCGCGGTGCTCAGGATTGCGCCGCTGGATACTAAGGGCGCGGCCCCGAGGTACGCGGACACGCCGACGTTTTCGAGAACGGCGGCTGTCGCCACCATGCCGCCGGCGTCCGTGAACCCGAAGTTGTAGGTGCACGGCTGCACAGGCTGCACGCCGGCCTGGGCGATCGCGCTTTGTAAGAGACCCACGTGGCTGTTCTCGCTGGCCGCGATGCTCTTGAGGTCGGCGATCTGCGCGGCGTTGAGCCCCAACGCGGCGAATTGGTCGTCGGGGAACTTGGCGAAACCTTGCTGGTAGAAGGAGGCTTCGAGCCATTCTAGTGTTAGGGCACTGAGAGATTGTCGTGTTAGTGAGGTGATTGTTATATCGGCGAGAGTGAGAGGATGTGATAACGTTGAAATAAACAAAGCACTTACAACTGGAGAATATCGACATCTGCTAACCCGAGGGCTGCGGCGGCAGCATTTTGTCTCTTTGCTAGGTCGTATATGTGGTTTTGTCTTGTCGAGAGTATGGGTTGAGCCGGCAGCGCCGATACTACCGCTACCAATCCCGCCAGGAACCCCGTTGTTTTAACAATAGAAGGCATTTTGATTTTTCTGTTCAGTTCGTGTCGAGGTGGTCTTATCTAGCTCTTTCTTTGATGTCCCTTTGTAACTGGCCTAGTCTGTAACGACAGTGGCGATGAATTATAAGTATCTCCTTTAGTTGTTGCCGTTGGCGACGATATGAATGTAGTATAAACTCGCAAGAGCTAGCCTGGCTCTTACGTATATATGTATATATAAAAATCCCACCTGGGTTATTAGAAGAATAAGAAGTATAAAGGAGAGTGGGAGGCTCGTTTGATCCCAGGGAAGCAGACCAGCGCTTATGGAGTTAAAGTTGATTGCACACGAAAGACAGGAAAGGGATAGAGAAGAAGAAGAGAAGAGGAGGTAAAACTTCTTTTGGGCAGCCTGTGGGAAACACGGCCGCATTAAAACTAACCTGGCGTGGGCACGGCAGAGAGCATGGTGGAATCAAACGCCGTTGGGCGAGGATGCTCACGGAACGAAGGCTGGCCGGGCGTTGGATCCGACGATCCTTACTCAAGAGCACGTTGCCGCTCCCTGGATACGCTCCTTGATTTCTTCCTAGCCTCCTTACCGGCATTATCTATTCCCCATCGAGGATCCGCCTTCTGAACCAAGATGTGCACCTGGGTGCGAGGGGGAAGATGGGACGGGGCTTGCTTCTATCCTTGTACCTTTTAAGCTTAATTATGGTGTACGGTACGCGGATTGCGTTTGTAGTCTGCGAGTCCCGTGGGATGCATGCCGAAGGTTCGAACCGCCCATGTCGGCAGCGTTGTAGGAAACGAAACAAAACTCGAAGCAAAGCTCCTAGTTGACCAATGATAGAGCTCGCGCGCTCTTCAGCTTTCCGGATTGGGCTGAGACGCGGTAGAATCTCTCACGCTAGTGGCTATAAGGTTTAGTTCCTATACCTAGCCTAGGACTTGCAGGTAGCACCAGGGGCTCTTGGCGTTCCGGGTCCCCATATTATAGCGATGGGCTGGCTATATTTGTATGAGAGAATGCCACGCCTATCGTAGGGTTTCCAAGGGCCTGACGGTTCATCTGCCTCAGATGTTGTTTCACGGGGCCACAGCCGGGAAAGCTAATCTGCACGGGCGAGCGCCAACCCGAATACTGAAACTACGGTACGATACCTTGACAGGGACGGATTGATCTAACCCTTAGGTATTTTCGTGACCGGTGACATCGTGGAGTCTTCAGCCAACTACATAACTTGCTACGTAGGAGCCGACGAGTCTTTGGGCTGCGACACAGTATTCCAGCGGCAGTAAGGAGTACTCTGCATATTCCTGACTATAGATTTCTCTAAATCCCAATCTGCACGCCGCTCAAGCTGAGCTGCAAAAGTGCATATTTAGAACTATTTGCTCAAGTAGATCTTAGACCATGATCATTTGAGGTTACCTAGAGAAGAAACCGCCCAGAACCCACTCGCAACGATCTAAGGTTAAGCGAATTTCCAATGACCGCAAAACACAACCAATAAATGCCGACACTAGCACTACTAGATGCCAATCCTGAATATAGACCTTCCCATACCTGTCTTAAAATATTTGGGATGGCGAGATATGAAACGAATCAATAGGCTTTAGAGCTTCTAGACCATAATTATATGTAGAGTGCATTCACAGAACCGCCACCCGGACGAAAGCGTTTATTTCAAGTCTCCCTTACTTTTTTATTGTTCACTCATTTCAGCCGTCTGCTACATCAAGACGGGACGAAGCAGTGTCGTCATCTACTACTGTACACTTTCAGACTGAAAAGGTCCAACACCACTGACGATGCACAGGATGGAGCAACATATGAGCTAAAAAATTATGGGAGACGTATCTGACGTTCTCAAGATACCATGCCGGATAGCAGGAAAGGGTTAGCCGCCCATCTCGGTCTCTGTCTTGGCTTCATCACATCATACCACAATAAGCCGCAGCAACTCCGTACACATCTCTTCTATTCGAGGACTTGATCCCACACCATCAACTTTTTAGGACAACAATAAAGATATGCTCTTGATGTGGGAGCTCCAACTATAATCTCGCAGACATTCTACCTTTCATTTTACGCTTTTCTCGCTTTCGTATAGCAAATCCAGACCGTACCATTCCTCATTGGCTCTGTTCTTCCAAGATCACAATCACAGGCAGTTCGTACCATCCCAACTGAGGACTCAGAGGGCATACGGATTGAGTGAGCGGATTGTCAAGCAGCTGTGAAAATGTTAGCATCTTGTGGTGCAAATTCAGGTCAGGGGTGGGTGCATCGACTTACGGAGGGCTCTTGGTCAGATCTGTTTTGAGGATGATGGGTACTCTTGTCATCTCCGTTACGTCCTGGATATACTCTCCGCCTTCTTCTCGCAGGGTGAATAGTTTGAGGTATTTCTCCTTGTTCGTCAAACGGGTCTCAACAGCTTCAGCGATCGGAACCTTAGAATCCGACCTAGTACGGTGTAGCACACCAGCCGCGTTCGAAGACGTTCGGTTTGGTGACCCTGGAACACTTTGCGTGGGGCGCTCGGCCAATGACGCTCCCGCCATAGCTTCAGTAACGTCGGAAACATTATCATCGTCGTCGTCAAACAACGCATCCACATCATCCGTAGACATGGTGCCGGTCTCAGTCTGCTTCCGCGCAGCTTCCTCACGCTCTTTCTTCACGCGCTCGGCTTCTTCAACTTGTCGCGCGGCTGCTATGGCATTGGAGACTCGCTGTGAAGCAGCTGCTTTGGGTCGTTCATCTTCAGGCACATATGCCGAACTTGGGACGCCCTTCTCCCAATACAGTTCCAAGACTCTCTTCTCTTTTCTAAACTCTGCCTTCTTAAGTGGCAACTGATCGCAGTGAACGCGTTTTTCGAATCCCCATTCAGGGATGAGGACATCAAAGGCGGATTCGTACACACAAAGAACGATGCCTTCGCTGATGAGATCGCCATTGACCTCTTGTCGTCGCCTATCCATAATTCGGCAAGACTCGATGTGGATGCTCTGCTCTTGAGCATTTTGAGCCGATTCTTTCTTGATGTTACAAGATTCAATCGTCTTTACGAGGTTCTCCATATCCTCACTATATTCTAAGGCACCATCGGACAAAACAGCTTCTAATTGACGATGCACAACGATGTCTGCGTATCGTCTTGTAGGGCTCGTGAAGTGAGTGTAGAGAGGGAGGTTCAGAGCGTAATGGGGCCGCAGTTGCTGATTGATCTTACCGGCAATGTAGTACTTAGCGTGCTGCATGCTCTTAATGAGTAAAGTCTCCATGCCTTTTCGTAGATCGTTATCGTCAACCTTGAACAGACTGTTCTGAAGAGTACCGCTGCTGGTTATATCGATATCGTAATTGAGAGCTCCCATACGTTCAACAAAGGTTTGCAGCCGCCGAGCATTGGGCGGCCCTTGACGCCGAAGGAGTGCTTTCTCGGGAAGGCCAGCTGCAAGTTTCCGAGCAACATAGGCATTGGCCTTATAAAGAAGCTCTTCCACAAGTTCGGCACCAGGAGTAGTATCGAAGATGTTATGTTGAATAGGGATGTTCTCATCATCAAGATGGTGGAGCAAGCGCAGTGGCGCGGTCACCTCACCATCGGAACCAAGACGTGCTTCTTGGAATTTTTGCGCGATAGACTATAGAAATGTGAGTATTAAGCGGGCATCGGAACCAGGACACTTACATTGAGAAACTGAATATCTTTGGCCTCGGCACTCTCGTGCTCAAATTCGGCATCACCCGCCAAGGCCTGGTCGATATCCTGGAGCGACAATTTCGCCGTGCTTCTGACAATGCTCTTACCGATCCAGACGTCACCTTCAGCAACAGCTCCTGTGTGGGGATTAACCTCAAAGACGACACTCATGGTCAGTCTATCTTGCCCGGGGACAAGAGTGCAAAGCTCAGACGCGATCTTTGGTGGGAGCAATGCACATGTACGGTTCACCAAGTGGACAGCAGTTCCACGCTTCTTCGCTTCGCGGTCAACGAGGGAGTTGGGCTTGACAAAGTGAGTGACATCGGGAACATGAATACCGATCTCAATCTTGCCATCCGCTTGGGTCTTGACGTGGACGGCGTCGCCAAGCTCGCCAGTGCCGGCCAAATCAAACGTGAAAGTCTTTTCGTCGCGGAAATCCCGGCGAGCACTGATAGAATTCTCATCTTCTTTGGAGATAGACCAATCTTGGAGACCAACACTCCGAAGCACTGCTTCAGAGAACTCATCTGCGCCAAAGTTGTTATCGCGAAGAAGAGCATCCGTTTCGACCTTCAAATCACCCATTTTTCCTAGCTGCTCAACGAGCGTGCCGAAAGGATGCAGTGATGTGATCGGCCATCGTTTAATGCAGGCAACGAATATACGGTCCGCATAGTCCTGATGCTTCTCGACGAAATCTCGTGGTGCCTGCTCCGTGGGAATTGCAATGAGCGGCACACGTTTGTCGGTCGGCTTGAACCAAACGATCTTGGGCTTGTCTTGCTGCCGATGATCATGAGATCGGCCGCCATCTCTAGCAGCACGTTCAGCTTCCTGTTTCTCTTTAGTCGCCTGACTACTCGGGCGGAGAAGGCCGAGGGTGCCCGAAAACATTTGTCCAGCAACTCGTTCGATAACGGCAACGATGTGACCGGCGTAGAGAGGCTTAGATTCGTCATTGATTTCCTCTTCTTCGACGAGCAGCAGGCTTTGTCCCTCAACTTCCACATCGTCGTTCTTCTTCTGGGTTGGTCTTTGGCGTAGACTGCCTCTTCTGCGAATGCTTCCGTCACCAGCCGTGGAATCGTCTCCGTTGGCGGAATTCGATGGGCCATTTCCGTTCGTAGATCCGGTTCTCGTGTCAGTTATATCTTTCCTCTTCTTCTTTTCTTCCTTCTCTCGTTTCTGTCCCCAGACCTCGTCAACATCAAGAAGTTCAACTGCCACGAGGTCTCCTTCCAAGGCTCGGTTTCGATCCTTACTTCCGCAAATGAAGATGTCAGCATCCAAGAGGCCGTCAGATGTGGATACATAAGCATCGCTTCGATTCTTCTTGTTCACGCGAAGAATTCCAGACACGAGTTGGCCATCACCGAGCAGAGCAGGCAAAGAGGCCTGGGGTAGATAAGGAGTGAACAGTGTCTTCCTCTGCTGCTGCTGAGACTGTTGGTTCCCAAGTTGAGGAGCATGCTGACTAGCTTGAAGACCAACCATGTGTTGGCCATTCATCTGAGCGGCTTGGATTGCCTGAAGTTGGTTAATTTGCATTGGGTTGAGCTGTTGACCAGGATACATCGGCATCATGGGGAGCTGGCCGGGAATCTGCATAAGTTGGGGTTGGCCGGGATACTGGAAGGCTCCAATCGAAGAGATAGATTGATTGATCGAGCCGCGGGGACGGTGGCCTGGTTGGAAGGCTTGCTGACCTTGCGCGGACTGGTCTTGGCCTTGGTTTTGGTTGCGCCAGTTCCCCTCGAAATTTCGCGACGACGATCGAGCATGGCCTCCCGTGCCTCCCCCGCGGCGTGCAAAGTCACCGCTATCACTCGTCGCGCCTCCACGGGCACCTCCACGGCCATGGACGGCCATGCTCTGGCTACGCCCATGCCCACCACGTCCACCGCGAGTAGACGACCCCTGTGCTATAGGTGTGTCGGCAACGCTGCTCTTTTGCTCTTCCGCTGGAGACGTCGCATCAGCGCCAGGGCCAGGGAACTGAAACCCCGATGTAGTGCGCTTCTGCTGCGCAATCTCAGCGGCCTTTTTGGCATCGGCTAAGGCCAACGAGTGTCTCCGCTGATGGCCGCCGCCGCTGCCGCCGCCACCTCTCCCCCCTCGAGAAGCGTTATTCTCTCGGCTCTGACCTGGGATATTTTCAAAATGCCCGAAAGCGGAACCGGATGCGCCAGACGACGGGGCGGGAGGAGGGCCCATGTTCATGTTTGGAAGGGCAGACTGATTTCGACGGTGGGATGTGGGTTGGCTTGGTGCTCCTCCCATCTGCATATTCTGTTGCTGTGGGGGAAACTGGAAGGCGGTAGGCTGCGACATGTTGGCCATGTTTGGCTGCAAGGGATTGAACTGGCCACCAGCGCCGAGCTGGCCGGCTGGCATCATCCCCATGTTGACATATTGTTGGTGCGTAGCCTGAATTTGCTGCTGCTGTTGCTGTAGCAGCTCGATCTGTTGCTGGATGGCAAGTTGCTCCACTAATTAAAACACACGACACCAGTTAGTCGGACCCCAACAATGCGACAGCAGTACTAATAGTGAGTACTGATAGTGACAGCAATAGTGCCGGCGATACACGCCATCAGGATACGGGATGATGTTGTTATGGCAAGGGTAAAGGTAAAGACAAGAGAGACTAGAGAATGCTTACTTCCAGGGTTAGAGAACATGCTCATGAGAGGGGTCAACTCAGACGGGCTACGACGATGAGCAATGTGAAAACGGCGTCCAGCCGGCCCAGGAACCCCTCCAGTTGGGGGAGGCTGCTGCTGCTGGTCCATGGCGGGCACTGGTTGCACGTGTACGTATGTGTGTATGTGTGTGGCGACTGCGGGCGCGGCAGGCTGTGGCGTGGTGTGAGATGGCAGCAATAATATCCTAAAGGAGGTGGATAAATATTGGGGGGCAACGAGGCAGACCACGGGCGATGCTGGCTAAAGCTCCCGTGGAAGTGGCAGACCAGTGTCTGGCAGGGCAGTGCACAGAAGGACAGGACGGTATCGACAACGCTCTTTGCTACGGCAGTGGTGGTGATGGCGAGGCGGTGACGATGACGATGGTGACGTTAGCCGATGGCTTGCGTAAGGTTAGGTAGACAGACGCCTCGTGCGGCGGAAAAGGAGGTACCCAGCTAAATGAGAGGATGGAAAAAGGGATGGTCTGGACGGTGCAGAGTGATACTAAAATTCCCGAGGGAAGGAGTGTGCAGGCAGAACCTAAGAGAGCGGTGCAGAGATGAAGAAGATCGTGAGGGGGGACGTTGGGAAAGAGAGAGAGTGAGAGTGGGAGAGGTTCAACAGGGAGTTGTTGATGGATGATGAAGATGGCCCACGGGAGCTTGAAGGCTTGGGAAAGATGGAGGTGCTTTCTCTGTTCCAGGGCCTCGTCTGCTCCGCACCCCGGGGCCATACAGGGGACGTTGGACAGCAGTTGTCAGGCGGGTTAGTGAGGTCAGGGCGTGGCCCACTTGGGCGAGCTCTGGTGCTTCGGTACGAAGTACCTATGAGAGGAATGGGTGAACCACCCAAAAGCCAAGGTTGTTGTGCCCAAGAATCTGTGGCCAGGCCCCCAACCACGCTGTTCCAGCACTATGACGGCTGCTGCAAAAGAGCGGGGCGGGTCGGGGCGAGCGGGCAGGGGGGCAAGTATGGGGCGAAACCGGGAGCTAGGTGGCCAGAACGCCAAGTAGGGCAGCACTGCTACGTATTTCGTAGACATACGCCCGCGTACTAAGACGGTAGGGCATTCAAGTACTCCTACTTTCTCACTACTTCTAGGTATGTACTATAAGCCTTCGATACTAGCACTTTACAGTGTGGTGTTTCATAGGTACTCGTTGGAATGTATTGTCTTTCTGTCGAAAGCCATAGCTTCCATCCGTCATCCGTCGGTATAGATCGCGGGCAAAACTGCATAATGAGAGGATAAGCGGACTCAACCGAAACCAAAGAATCGTATCAAACAACGCTCACATAACTTATGAAGCAAAACGACCGTGGGGGAAATTACACGGCGGCATCTCTCAGGGACTAGATAATAAGGCAGTTTGTACGGAGTAATAACCGGTTACCTACCGGTAGGTAAAATAACCTTAGAACCATGAACGACGGAAAAAGTCTAAATAGACTACAAATTTGTTACCTAGCCAGAGTGTAGCAACTTCTCCTTGTGCTAAATTGCGTCATAAGTATCGTCTCAGTACTGAGTACACTAAATACACTACTTAACACACAAAAAGGCGTAGATTGTAAAACAGTTGTGGTTCAACTCCAGATCGAATAGAGTACAAGTTTTCGGGCACTTTGCAATGCATCTATTGACCAATCCTTCATGGTGTACAGCAGTAATTTCATACAATAGTTTTACACGCACACTTTTCTCAATCCATACATTCAACATTTATTCGCATTTGTGTTGCCAAGCTGAGGCGAATTTATGCGGTGAATGCGCTAGGCTTGGCCCCCGCAAGATCCGAAATACGTGCACACCAGCCGTAACAACATCGCCTCCTCACTTTTAACAGGTCCTACTATTTTAACCTCGCGCTGTCAAACTCTTGAAGGGTTCTCAGCAAGGTCCATGCCGATAAAGCCAGTCTAGCTTCCGTCGACAGCTTTGAATTCGTTGCTAACAAACCGTGCTTGAGAAAAACAATGGGTCAGTGACGAACGACACAGTTTAGCTTGGAGCTCAAGGCTTCTGTGCCGCTGTCTTCTGAGTCAGGCCATCAACACTAGAAGCTAGGCCCATGAGCTTATGATAGCTATAATAGCTCGAGCTGAGGGATAGAGGAGACGACAGGCCTAGACGCCGCAGCCAGGTCAGGATCGCAAGGAGATACGAGTTATCTATTGGCAACTGGATTCCGATCACCACTAACTTCAGCTCAACTAATAATACATGAAAAGGCTAACTATACGAATTAGAAGCGTACCAGAAACTCGGAGACAGATCATCACAGCTCATGGTCTTGTCCGGCCGAGTTTGATCTCTGCAACGTATCTCTCATCGCCCTCGGCTCTACCATCATCGCCGTCCCATTTGCGCCAAGGTGAATAACGAAATCGTCAATAGCAATCTCTCCATACGTAGGCGTGTCAGCCGCACCCCATTTGCCCGCATTCGGGTCCATGATACGAAGTACACCGTCTTCAACTGGATTGTCGAAAATCGCCCGGTAGGCTACACGATTGGTATTGCGTGTAGTACGATTCGTGTTAGACGAATCCTGCAAATTCGTAGCTTGAAGCCGGACGGCTCGAACAGGTGGGCTTCCAGTCCCGACAGCGTAATCATTCGCGACTGCTTTGATGTCGACGCCCCGGTTGATCCATCGGTCCAGGTACAAGCCGGAGGCGTCTGCAGCGATCGTGACACTTGAGTTTACACCGGATTTCAGTGATGCGTACGTGCCGCAGAGTCTTCCACACGCTTCGTTTATCGTGATATTCTCGAGCACGGGAACGAGGGACTGGAGCACAATCTCAGTGGCGATGTTGATGACCCCCACTCCAGTTCCGGCAACCAAAACGGAAACTGACACTCCATAATCTGGGAGGAGAATTAGTTGTGCGGTATATTGTCCTTCGCTGCCGGATTTAGTGTAGAGGTCGACAACTCGACCGTTAGCAACTTGGCCTCGCGTTCTCCATATCTCCCAAGGGCTGCCGACGGAGAACACAAGACTCGACGTATGGGTGGTTGGTTTCATCCACTTCCGAGTGTCGATGGCCGAAAGCTGTTTGTTGAGTAGGATACTTCGACCAAGTCTCGCTAGGTTGTCAGATGACGAATATATGCCCGCGGTTCTAAGGGTTTATTAAGGTCAGCCGAACTTGTCGGTACTTCTCATAAAGAAAATACCTGTTAGTTTCCACTTACGGGACCTCTCCTCCAAAGTCAGTGTGGAATCTACTCGCATTTCCTGTAGGGACAACCCAAGATCCCGGGTTCGGGGGAAGTGCTGCCGAAGTATCGGATAATCCCAAGGGTTCGAGGACTTTAGATTGTACCAGAGCACTGTATGATGTGCCGCCGATGGCTTCCAATGCGTATCCGAGCAGTCTAAATCCAATGTTCGAGTACGTAGGCGTTGTCTTCGATGCAAACACAGGATGTCGCGGAATCAACCCCTGAAAATACTCTGACCGAGATGTTAGCATGGTTGACACCAATTGCTGTCAATCATCTCTTACCTTGGCGAGTACACCCAGGCAAGGTATCCGATGTATCGTCACAGTGAGGAATCTCATTTGGCGGTAGCTCAGGGAGACCAGCTTGCATCCAAGGGAAGTCCTGGTTCACCAGGTCACCGTTATCTATTCGCCGTGAGCATCACTGCTGGCCCCAGCACAGTCGATGGGAAATTACTCACAATCTCTCCCAATACCAGATAATTGAGAAGCCAAGTCACCGATAGTTATCTTATCCCAATAGGGGTCATCAATTGGATTTCGAGCTTTCGACGAAGCCGCTGCGCGTAGTTCAGGGATGAAACGCGTAATAGGGTCATCCCAATGCTCCCAACCGTACCCGACCAGAAGCGTATAAACCGTGAAGAGTTTTGAGATGCTGCCGATACGATAGACTGAGTTTTTCGTGACATGGTCCGTGCCACCAGCAGTATGGTTCAGGAACGGTGAGGTATAGTGAAAGTCGAAGAACGGCCTGTGTTCGTCATCCTGCGTCGAGGTTACGGTAACAGATACCGACGAACCGTTCGCTTCAAAGGATCCGAAGTCGCTCTGGCCGGTGTGCAGAGTCTGGCTCAGATTTGCGGAGAGCTGAGAACCCCAGGCGCTTATGACATTGGATGTCAGCAACCCGGTTGGAGGCTCGTAAGTGGGCCCTAGATAGAACGCCGCCATATTGTATCAACAACGGGAATGGTAACAAGATATATTGTTTCGATGAGCTTACAGATGCTTCGATTCGAATGAGGTTTTAAAACAACAGCAGCGACCAACTTAAATATTTTGAATACGGCGATTATGAAAGGCTCTCAGCCCCGTCTTCCGAAAGACCCGCGGGACTTTCACGGGCCTTTCGCGGTGGGTGCCTAATTTCCTAGGACACTGCATACCGTGATTGAAAAAAATGAATACTATTATTCATACGTATTTCGCACTTTAATCGGCTTATTCGAGGAATATAGGTGCCTAATCGGTTGTCTTATATCGTTTTCGTGTACCTGTGCCGATGCGGCGAAGGCTTATTTATTTGAGTCTCCGGCAGAGCCGCGCTCGCAGAACGCCACCGTTCCCGGTTTAGGGTCAAGTTCTTCTCGGTCCAGAGTATTTGATATTCTTAGAGCACGTATTTTCTTAGCCGTAGATATCATTGAGATATTGGCGCATAAAGAGACTAGAACCTCTCCAAGCGCAAAAGCCGAGTGGTTGGCCATCTACGCATAAAGTAGCTGCACATACCTTACATATCATCGCATTTTTAGGAGTCAATGAACTTTATATCGCAATTACTCTTTCATATCCACTATTCGAAACCCATAGATGCGTGAATATCTAATTGATCAATTCAATGATTATAGGATCATATAGCCCAGCATAGCTACCCAAGTAGGATAAGGGGCATCGGCGTCTTTATTTGCCCGTAGCCTTACACAATCACTCTTTGCGTAGCATAGAAACCTCTGCTCTCGACCTCTTGGTGGCAGTGCTACCTTGGCTCCTACTCGCTGAGTTTGTCATATCTACGGGGGCCTACATCGCTCATAAACGCCATTCTAGGTGTTAACTACAACGCTAACTACGCTGCATAATAATGCTTCGTTTATCGAGGGGCTTTACGATAAAGAATAACTACCACATCTAACAATAGCCGGATGCCAGGCATGCGGTGACTTCCACGCGGGGAGTGATTGCCGCCCATAGTTGCCCATCGATGCATCTTTTGTAAGCTAAGATGTAATTGCTCTAAGAATTCAATAGAAAGCCCCTATACGCGACTGGCGGTATTTTTCTCGGGACGTTTCCGCCAATCGGCACCTCTCCTATCTCACTGTCGTTGGAGATTCGGCGCATAATATCATTGGAGTCTGGTCTCCTATGTGCATATCATCGGCTCCGAGGTTCAATGCATCTTTCTCAAACTATACTGCTATTGAGAATCTACCGATGAGTTTAGCGTTGAATTATTCAAGATACGTGGCATATCTTGTACCAAAAGCTCGATCGATGTATTCTTAGCCATTTTTGATCGGATGATCAATGACTAGCTGAATACGAATAAGCATGCGTGAAAAGGCTTTAGGAATTCCTAGGCTCCTAGCTCACTCTCTCAAATTACCATCATTGAGTACATAGGGCTGTAACGGAGAGAGTATTTTATTGAGTCAATTACAAGAGCTATCATCAATCCTTCATACCCTCTTTTCAAGTCCAAGCTCAGATTGAGCGAAGCACAGAAGTCTCCGAGTTCAACTAACGAAACAAGCTTTAGCTTCATATACAACTTCGACATAGCAGCCAAGAAACTCGCATGAGCCGCTAATTATCTAATTATGCCCATAACGGTGCTCCGGATCCTGTATTCAATGGGTATCACAGGATTCATCATCTCTACAGTATAAGAGGCAATGATGTACCGCTGGTAAGATTAATGTTCAGATATAATGTTGAACGATAGTGAATTTTTTTCTGAGCATCATTTTCTAAAAGAAATCCCGAAAGCCAGGCAACAATCTATCCGCAAAAACTCCAAGCTTCGCTAATATTCCTTCATTTTTCCTCGTTGCCCGCGAGGTCTATCGTTGACAATGCTTCAGGAAGATCCGTGAAGTATCCTCCACTTCAGAGTTCAGAAACCTGGATATAGTAGTACAAACCCGTAAAATCTCGGGTATGCCAGATCGCTTGTTATACAATTTTGAATAATACAGCACCCCTAGTTGCTTCGCTCTAGCAGGGTGTTTCATCGTCGCTCGAAGAAAGCAGTTGTCGTGAAACGATTTAATATTGTACAGGGGTAGGACGGTGGTGGTGACCGGTTTTCGTCACCGTTACCATCGTCGAGTTGTGGTGAGGCTTGTGAGGGTGAGCCTTATGGATTGGAAACGGCGACACCACTTCTGTCGCAGTTGCGGTTTCTACAGATTGAAAGTGCGGGTTAGCTACCGTGGACGCTTTGAATAGAGAGATGGCCAATCGAGGGCGGGTTGTGTGTAATTATGGCAGTGGCTGTTGAAAAGACTTGACTTACCAGTACTCGGGCCTCCGATTGGTGGGATTGAGAGGGTAGGCTGTTTCAAAAATGCATACGTCAATAAGTAGCCGATATGAAATCTTAGATATTTTTGCTCACCCCAGTAGAATAACTGGTTGCGTTCGGATGGTGATGCGGGTGTCGTGATCTGTAGTGCTCTGGGGGAACCGGATATCCAGGTATTTCTGCTTGGGCAACAGCACATGCCAAAAGTACAGTGAACAGCTTCCAGTTCGCCATTTTGTTGATGAATATGGGTTTGATGGTTTATGGGTTTGATGATCTCTTTGATGTTTCTCTGGTGTGATTTGGATGACTTGGGTAAAGACGAGATATATTGCTCTTGGAATCTTGTTCGATTTATACTAGTATCTGATGGGGACAATTGCTAAAGCTTTGGTAAGACTGACTTCATATGTAGGATTTACATGTTCTGTTCTATTTAATTTACATAACGTAGAGATCGCCATGGCGTGAGCATTTTTCATAGAAACTGCCTTGCGCAGTTCAGCCATAAGGTTGTAGATAGGCGCAACATGAAACGCAGATCTAAGGCGAGAATCGCAGGTAGGTACATTTCCATATGATCGACATGCGAAGGACCATAAGCGAGAATCCGTTGGATTCAGCCTCAAGATCAGATCTGGTAGCCAGTGAGCTTGCAACTAAGAATATATACCTACCTTTTAGCTGACCAATTCTAGACTTGTGTCATAAAGTGATAATAGATGAGCCATTGTCCTACTCAACACTGCCTAAAACACTGCGCAATTCTTAGCAGCAGCAGTGTTGTACATACATATGTATGTAAATTAGCGCTAAACCCCTGTCTTGTGCCGCTATTACTGGTTTGGGTCGCTATTTTGACACTGGTAGTCTAGGCTAAGGTATCTAGATATAGCAAAAAGAAGAGACATGGGTGACGTAGGTAGTCTGTTAAACGTTGAATTTAAGTGTAAATAATATATCTTCTACACATACGGAGTAAGTATAATGAGAATGCTTCAAGACTATATTTAGCTGTCATGAAAATCCCTGCGAATCACAGATGCTCGGAGGGATGTAAAACGCGACCCCAAGTTGCGTTAGGGGATCCGTTCCCGGGGTTGGCCGGAGTGGAGCGGCCTTCATTAAGCTTCGGCAATGTAATGGGATCCAGAAGGATGGAATGATCATTCGTGCTGCGCCTTTAAAGATGGACCATTCCGTCATCAAATTGCATAATTCGATCCTGTACCTGCATCCACTCAGTCCCTTGGTACATATTTTGTGACGTCAACCTGAGCGATGGCTGGGGCCAGACCACAGATGCCGTACGACCCTGGCGAAGAGACTGATGATCATATGCTTCAAATAGATAATCTTCCAAAGGAAAGATCCAAATACACCCATCCCCTAGGAATGAGGCCTGATGTTTTCGTCAGACTCGGAGATCAGACTGCGGATTATGGTGCATACACGATGATAAGGTTAGCGATTGATAAATCGAAATCTGTTCTTTAAGAATTCCTACAGTAGCGGTGGCGGTAGCACTCACACGTCGCGCTTTTGAAAGGCCCGATATATTCAGTTCTGCCATCGCGACATCTTTGACCATGAAACCCCTAAATCTTAGTGCTGCTAGACTCTCAACTCCGAGCTTCAGTAGGCTTCGGACCTTACGGACCCTCATCAGCCACGGGCTCAAAGTCGATGCGATGACTCCTACCTTCAGCAGCCAACGCCAGTAAAAACTATTCCTTCCGAGAGCGATGCGGCGAAGGACTGGCGAACTGCCTTTTCTAGGAGGAGGGGCCAGCGGTCGCTAGCAGTCGTGAACATCACGCCGTTTCAACAAACCGACGCAGTTCCGAACGCGCGAATGTTCAATTCATAGCAGCACTGAATTAATGGTAGTCGAGGTTTACATACCGACCGCGATATTTCAACTACACACCCAAGATAACCCGGGAGGAAAGCACTGACATGCTCTACTAATTGGCTTATAAGCACTACCGGGTGGGTATAAGTGCTACTCCGTATGGCGAGTGGGAGCCCCATCCTCACTATAATTACAGCTCACATTGGGGCACACTGATCCATTAACACTGCAACGGGTTACCAATCTAAGGACCTTCTCATGCCAACTCTAATAAGGGCGAATTTGAGCATGGTTGTGAGAGAAATGTTGCCATCCTAGTGAATTGACTGCACAAGAGAAACGAATGCGAGTTGCCTAACCTAACCTAATTCAAGCCGCCTTCCAATCTCGTGCAGCCAAATCGAGCTTCTACAATACAACTAGCGCGTTCTTATTTGTACATACGACTGATACGGGCAACTAGCCGTAAAAAGATTCCTCGCAGCACGTCGCCGCTTACATCGTAGCTTCAGAGGCTACCAGACGGATGTTGTTGATTAGCAGTGGTTTCTAGAATATCACAATTAACAACAATGCATCCACATTGAGCTGTATTCTATAATTACGGTATCACTTGTGGTATTATACAAAGTGACAGTATGAGCCGATGAGTCCATACAGCAATTCTCCTGGCGCAACTCATAAGAGGCATTCACATAGGCACTGGAGGGCGGGGTAATAAGACTTGTATTTCTCTGCCAATAAGAGTGATCGGTGATATGAAATACTGCCGAATGAGTCACTGCCAAGCATCATAGTTACCAGTGCACCAGAACTAAGCTCTTTGAGATTATATCATACATGGGTTTATACGCAGGCGTCGAGGATTAATTGCGCTGAGCTGACGGGTGTGCTATTCTGTCAGTTCACATATAAGCAAGAGGGGCAGTCCAACTGAATATCTCTCTCCCGCCATTTACGCTTAACACTCATTCATATACGCTTCAATTACTACTCTGACTTTTAAATAATTCGCGATGGAAGAACAGGAAACACCTGTGAAGACATATCGTGCGAACTGTCATTGTACCGCCTATGTCTACGAAGTGACGCTGCCAGAAATCACCGAAGCTGAGGAGTGCAATTGCAGCATCTGCTACAAGAAGGCGGCTATCTGGGTTTTTCCGAAGCCAAACGATGTGAAGTTCGTCAAGGGTGATCCCGCCACCTTGACAAACTACAAATATGGCAAAGGGAATTTCACTCATAAGGTCCGTTTCTTTATGCCTAATAGGGGCTATGAACCAGCGCTGCTATGAACCTATCCTGTGATGTTTAGCCGATCGCTTACTTCAAGTCCAAATCTAGTTCTGTCCTACTTGCGGCAATTCGCTCATGATTATCGGTTCCTTCGAGCCTCGTGAGGACAAAGAGCCTGAAACTGGAATCAATGTGCGCGTGCAGTTACAACTTCCGTATAATCTGAGTGGAGCTGAGAAAAGCTGAGTTATAACACAGATTAGATTATTCCAGCATGGACAGGTCGACGTTTGGAAACTCCCTCTCGAGACGTAAGATCTCGAAGCTTACTGCTGAGTTTATAATTGATACTCAATAATTTGTTGCTTAGATTTGACGGGGCTTCGTTGCCGCCTACTTACCAACCCCCCAAGTTTTCTGGGCCGGAACCAACTGCGCAGATTGAGGGAGGCAAACTATACACCGGGAGCTGCCATTGCGGCGCTATCACTCTAGCATTGAAGTCGAAACCCATTGATAAAAATTCCACAGAGAATTTCACCGAGTGCAACTGCAGCAGCTGCGCTAAGGTAAGCCTTAAAGCTATAAGATACATCACATGGCATGGCTCAGAAATTACAGCTAATCAATACTATACATATGCAGGGTGGTTATGTCTGGACCTATCCCAAACAGACGCAAGTGATCATCGAGGGGAAAGAAAATCTCGGAATGTATCTGTTTGGGTTAAAGTCTACAGGGAAGACATTCTGCAAGGTCTGTGGCGTTCCGATCCATAGCCAGATGATGAAGTTCACCGAGGAAGAGCTCGCTTCAAAGTCGGAAAAAGAGAAAGATTGGATTTTGGGCGGGCAATCTCTTGCGCCCGTAAATCTTCGCATCATCAATGATTTGGATGTGAACGATTTAAATGCGAGCCGATTCGACGGATATACGGCCTTCCAACCGCCATATGTCGAGCCATGATAAGCTACAAGTCAAAGACGCATATCATACAAGTCATAGATTATATAATATACTGATGAGTAGCTACATCTCAACTCAACAATTATGATGAATAATTCGACAAGCTACACCAGTAGCTTTTTCCAATTAGAGATATCATAACATGTTAAGAATTCAAATCGTCTCTTCTTTGAGAACTCTTCAATAGATCAAAATTTAAGTTTAACAAACTTTCAACACGCAATAATCAGATGGCTCACATGTCCTTAGATGTGAAAAGATTTTATCTCTGCTCCTTCTTTCAAATTTGTACCAATCTTCTTTAATTGTTGTTTACGGCCGGAAGTATCTTTTCCAGCTAATATTAACGTCACAAACTTTTTGCAAATCGATATTCCGCTTTGCGGCAGATAATGATTACTTTACTTATTGGGTTAAAGGAGCTTTTCGGAGGTGAATCAATACATATCGCCGCCAGGCATAAATGACCTACGTTTCATACAACAGAGCGATAACACACCCCCAGCAAGACAATAACAAGATGCGAGAAATTCTATGCGAATTTATTTGTAACTTTTCGCCAAAATCATATAACGATAGTCAAGGAAGCAGAAGATGCAATGAATCTGTAATAGAATACATATTTCACCGTCATTATTCAAGCCACCGTTATTGAAGCGATGGAGAATGCAGCGAAATATATGCCTATGTAAGACCTCGACTTCGCATTAGCGTCTGAGGGTTCGGCACGTTCCGAGACAAGATAGTTTGGATAGGTAATTATCGAGTGTAGTGAGGTTGCACTGAGTAAGAAGGTATTACCAATCATAATATGTCGG
Source organism: Nemania sp. FL0916 (assembly GCA_022578715.1). Lineage (NCBI taxonomy): Eukaryota > Fungi > Ascomycota > Sordariomycetes > Xylariales > Xylariaceae > Nemania > Nemania sp. FL0916. Next base: position 216,018 of record MU390238.1, on the reverse strand, counting down.
TATTAGGGTCTTATATGTTTTCTTATTCGCTCGCGACCAGGTTGGTAGAGACATACATTAAAGGTGTCTAGGTTTTAAGGTATTGAAGCATGTTCCAATTAGGAAATACCATTGGTTCAGGGGGGAATGACAGTTCTTTCGCGCATGGTGCTAAGGAATAGAACTTCCAGATTCGGAAGGTTATTCAATGGCAAGGCGGCTAGGAATTGGGGCTTCAGTTGATCACTCTCCATAGAAACCGGCGAATTAACCGCATGCCCCAACTACTCTACCCCCACATGATAGCACCTGTGTGTTGCGCATTATCTCACTGGCCGAAAGACGCATCAACAATTACAGACTAGTGGTCCCTGGCCGCGTAGGCCTCATTCTCGGTTTGGCAGGTGGACTGCCATTCTGTATATCCCTAAACTTGATGTGTGCGATAACAGATCGACATGAGTTGGGGCTCGTAGAGCTGGACGGCCGGAGCCGTGCAGGAAACGGCTTATAAGATCTCCTGCATTCCCTCGCCGGTGCTTGCTTGACTTGGCAACTTGGCAACGATTCCCCTTTCGCATCTCTCCCCGTGACCTGGCGAACGTCTGATTATAGCCATGGCCTCCTTGGTCCTCTCAGTAGCCCTTGCGGCCATGCCAGTCGCCAATGCCGTCTCAGTCTTCTCTCGCGCTACATGCTCAAGCACAGTCGAGAGCTGCTCGTCGAGTGCCAGCTCTTCTTCCGTCAGCTCATGCTGTGTTAACAAGCCCGGAGGTCAATTTCTTCAGACACAGTTCTGGGACACAGACCCAGTCACCGGACCGAGCAACTCGTGGACAATCCATGGGCTCTGGCCTGATAACTGTGATGGAACTTACGACGAGAACTGCGATTCTTCCCGTGACTATACTGACATAACGACGATTCTCCAAAATAACGGCAAGTCGTCGCTCCTGTCTTACATGAACGACTACTGGCAGAGCAACGATGAGAGCCCCGAAGAGTTCTGGGAGCACGAGTGGTCGACTCACGGAACCTGCGTAAGCACACTGGACCCCAGCTGCTACTCAAGCTATACGAAGGGACAAGAAGCCGCAGACTTCTTCCAGATCGTTGTGGATTTGTTCAAAACTTTGGACACCTACGGTGCTTTGAGCGATGCCGGCATTACTCCTTCAAGCTCGAAGACCTATACATCTTCGGCTATACAAGCCGCCCTCAAGAAAGTGACCGGTCAAGCCGCCGTTATCTCTTGCAGCAATAACGAATTATCCCAAGTGTATTACGGGTTCTTCGTCAACGGACCTCTACAAAACGCTGATTTCGTCGCGTCGACTATCGGTAAGTTGCGACAAGCTGTGTAGATCGGAGGCTGCCTTGACTACTCCATGTCGCGAGTTTTCCAAGATAAATACCCCGACAAATTTGCTAACTGCTATTCAAAATCTGCAGTCGGCCAGGGCTCGAACTGTCCCAGCAGCGGTATCAAGTACCTGCCCAAGAGCGGTAGCGGTACATCGCCAACTAGTACCACGAAGACTAGCACTAGGACTGGTAAGTAACTCCGTATGACATAATTGTAACACATCCGAGACTAACATTTTGCAGTAAGTTGATACATGAACTACCTGCGTGGATGCTGGCCTATTTGCCAAAAAAAAAAACGCCTAGGCGTGCAGGACACAGTGAACAAGGCAGCGCACTAACGCACTTCATCGTAAAAGACTACTTCGCCCACAAGCACAGCAACGGGCACATTTTCCGGAAAGGGGTAAGTGTTCGCAAAATCTGGACAAGAAGAGATGAGAGTCACACTTGTACTTCTATGATTCAGATCCTGACATATTCATCGCTGTGTTATAGTTACCTAAACGCGTACTACAACGGTAACGAAGACGGGTGTCTCATCAGCGCGGGCACGTGGTACACCACTGGAACGTGTGCAACCTACACTGCTAGTGCTTCGGGTAGGCATTCTACCCCCTATTCTCATCGAAATAACTCTGACCAGCGCTCTAATTTGACTTTCTTCAGGCTCGGGCTTCACTCTTTCATCCTCCAAGGGCACCTGCGGCATCTCCGGCGGTGCATTTACCTGCGGTTCAGGAGTCAGTGCGACGGTATTTACCGTAAGTAGGCTCCTTCGCTATGTGTCTATTACGTCTCAATCATCGGATGTCCTTGCTGACTGGTGGGATTACAGGCCAAGTCTGGAAACCTCGCTTATAACGGAGCAACTTCGTTCTACGCAAGCGTGGTGCCTACGGGTTCGACACAGGCTACAGTGTACACGTCGTCTAAATCGTACTCGGTGACGTTCGGGTGGGAGTCGGCGTAAAGAACAAGTGGGCGAGTAGATAGAGTCATTCATGTGTAGAGCTGGCTCCATAGAAGAAACTAGATCTTCTTCATACTGTAGTGCTGCCCCTTATTGTAGATATGCCAGTAGAAAACTGTAAATACTCTTGTCATATCGAAGCTAAGACCCCTCCCTCAGACTTCATATACCTGCTTAGTACTTTTCTTGATGCAGCTGGGTTACTTGATCATGTTGGTAAATATGTTTCATTGCGCAGAGCCAGTTCTACAATTGCTATAGGATTTTGTGCGCATGTGACCGACAACTGTGTATAAACGTTTCCACACTGGCGGCTCGGGCGTATCCTCGCTAACTCCAAGTTACGATCCAGTAATACTAATGAAACCTCAGGAGACACATATACAACACACGTACCAGTTCAAAATTCAGGTTCAAGGGCGCCTTTCTCTCGGCCGGCACCATTGGTCATCCTGAAGGCATGTATTGGCGAACCGTTTCCCTGTTGCCTGCATGCCTCCAAGTCTTAACCACCTCAGAATTGCTGTCTTATTTTCGTCTTTCACTTATACGCTACATTCCGCAAGGTAGCCAATGACTCCGTCCAGCTGGTTACTTGCTCCGGTGAAAATCCCACGCTATCACCCTCGCCATTCAAGTAACCAGGACTCTTCGCCGCGGGATCTGATATCATGTTCATTGCCGGATGAGGTAGTTCTTTCGCCTTTTGGGATATCCAGTTGGAGGCGCCGGCGCAGATATTTCGTATAATCCCAGGTGAGAGATCGGGCAGAAGATACGCGGGTTTGGATGCAGACGCCATCTGGCTGGCAGACATCTTCTCGATCCACCGAGCCACTTCTACGATCTTGTGGGCCGCTCGCAGCGTCTCATATTTCACTCGCATATCAGCGATTTGTCCAGTCAGCGAACCGTGGTCCTCGATGCCGTACTCTTCAACGTAGGCTTCTAATTGCATGTAACAATTCAATTCCAACAAAGTAGCAATTGCTTTATGAAGAGGAGAATACTGCTTCATCTCCAATCCGAGGGATGAAGGTCCTTCTTGTTGACTGTTCATGGTGCTAGATAGTTGAATCTGCAAGGCGCGTGGACAGATGTTCGTATGCCATTCCTCAAGCTGTTTGTAAATATTTTCTACGTCTTGGTACTTGACCCCTTTTCGTCTAGTCACGGGGCTGCAAAGTAATCGCACCATTTTTCGAGCAATGCCTGCTAAGCTAAGAATGGCATCGAAGTAACTTTGGCTTTCATGCTCGTAGATTTGTCTTGATGGATCGATGTCTTCATCCCGAATTCGTGAAGCCACTTTGCGATCTAGGCTAAAGAAAGCGTCGCAGCCATACACATACCAGAAAAGATTGGTTTGGCGCTGGGTAGCTCTAGACAGTGAGGTAGACACACCAGCTGGTGATGAAACGTGAGTCTCAATGCGATACTGTAGCGTCATTAGTACGAGAGAATCGTGCGTCAATAAGAGGTTTTGCAACTGCAGTTCGAGCGGCGAATCTGTATCCTCTGAGTTTTGGTACCCAGGGTCAACCATGAGCGCCAAAGCTTCTAGGTCGTCGAGCCTCACGATACACCGATTTGACGCAATACCTCGTGCTTGGAGAAATGTTTCTCTGAAACGCGAAGCAAATTGCTTCTGGAGCATGAACTTGTCTGTAGTTTTCATAAAAGCACAGCCTCGACATGCCACAGCAAATACAAGAGCGGGACTACTCAGGCAACTGTTGTAGTCTACCATGAAACCATCCTTGGAAAGCATAGGAAGAGCAAGCGAAGCGAAGTGAAAATATGCGTCAACTGCAGCATCTAGAATATCCGATTGAATGTCCGAGGAGCAGTAGGGATTATTTGCCGTGATAAGAGTATTTAGTGGTTCATGTGCGACTTCCGGAGCTGGTGTCGGTATGCCGTCCCAGGTTCCGCTCGGTCCCAGAGTATCATGACCTTGTAGAAAAATCGAGTCGAGAAACGATATGCTCTCAGAACTAAGCTCGAAATTGTAATCTGGGTAGTTTGGTATCATCGAGTCTACCGTTTGACTCTCTGCAATCGTTGCGATAGCAGTACTATCCGAGATAGAGATAGGGGTAGTATCGGAGAATGAGAGACGTAATGTATTGTCATGATCTAGGGCAGAGTTGTTCATTATATTCGGGTGAGCCAGGTCATTATTTCTGGCCAAGACATTGCAGATATGCCGTTGAGTTGTTGTTTCAGGCAGCGTATCGACGCCGCGACTGGTGTTTGGGAGCTTTGCTCCAGGCGACGACTTCTTCCGGCGTCGTTGGATGCGAACGTCATCAGGATCGAAAGTACATGACGTCTGACGCAGATCACACTGGGAGCATGTAAGATGACCCGTTGCGGCTCGAGCAGAACGATCGCATTTAATTTTGCGTCGGAAGCAGAATTCGCACGATTGACGTTCTAATCCGCGCTTTAGAGGCATATCGCTGGCTAGCGCTACTGTACATGTGTTTGCTAGCTTTGAGGTCACCTATTCTGCGGAGTCTGTCGCTGGTGTCGTAAGATTGTAGAATGCTAGGTTAAGGCGCATTTCATTCTACAGTTGGTCCTGGGCCTTGTAGAGATTTAACGGCGATCTCGCAAGCTCTATTTAGAATAGGACGATTTGAAGCTGAATTAGGCAATTCACTTACGAAGTATACATACTGTCATTCACGCGCTAAAAGTGGATGCCGGGGTGGCTTGAGTGCCAATTGGCCTAAGTACGCGTAAGCTAATTGAGGCGGAGAGCCTCAAGAAATTCAGCTTAATCCAGCCCATGAGGAATCAATTGATCGTGAGACGATTAGCTTTCCGAGAGGAGGGCGTAGGCTTTCATATTGATCGAAATACCCGTAGATAGATTTAAGCTCTGTTCTAACAATACTCCATTAGCGCACACCACTACTACTCCGTGCTCCGTACGGAGTACGCTAGGTGGAATCAACTGATCAAAATACTACTAGTATGAGCTTGACGCTGTTTATGCATTTGAATCTGACCAGCTTTTACTCATTATCATTCAGCGAAGACAGGGAAACAGCGCGGGTGGCTGGGAAGAACCTTCATGTTCAGGAGACATATGGTCTAACCTAGGCAGGCAAGAGCCCTCCAGGCACCCTTGCAAAGCACTAAGCCCCTTAAACCTTAATAAGCCGACGCTGCTGTGCTTTACTTCTATCTGCCGATTTGCTCCATCTCCTTTCACAAGCTTAACATGATCTTTGTCTGCACATTCGTCCTTTTTACGGACAACGATTGCATATGGAATAAAATATTCCTGCTCGCCTTTTGCCATAACAATGGAGACTCATAGCATGAGCCTCTAAGTCGGCAAGCATCGTTACAGATGCCACTCTGCACATCAAGGTTACGTAAGTGGCAGATATTGTCACGGATCATATACCTATCGTTGATTCCACAAGGGATTAACGGCATCGTTTTTTTCATTACAGGTATTGACTGCGAAAGGGGTTTCCGAGATCTCCCAAGACTATTGTCTATCTACCTGCTCGCCATTGCGATGAGATTGCGCGCAGTCTATAATCAGCATGCATGAAATACAATGAAGCTATGAATACTGATATCTGCACTCTACAATACTGGGCACTTTGGGACGGCAGCAATTACGGGCGAAAATGCAATGCATATTGCTCATGGATATAGTAAGTTTGCTGAGGTTATTTACGAAATCTATTGTGCTTCATTTCTGAAGTCTCTAATGTTATAGTCTACGAAGTAGGCTATTGCTAATCTAGGACGATTCAGCAGGCGGTTTCGTGCTGAGCCCTCATCGGAGGATCAAATTTAAACCAATGCAGCGCGAAACCTGTCCGGCAGGAGCATCATATGTGGCACTGACAACTGAGGTATACCAGGTAGGTCTCCGTTCAGCGCCTGATAGTCACGGAGGTGTTGAAGCAGCTCGGCCTTGCCCCTGCTTTGTCCCCCGGGCTGTGGATCAGTAATGTTGGCAACATATCTGTAGATGTCATCCCACGGTGACACATCAAAATCCTCAAGGGCCCTCAACAATGACTGGACACCCGTGTTGTTGTCCTCGGGACGGTCTGGGACACTCGGAGGCGCAGACTGTTTAGATCTAAGCTCCGATAGAACGTGATCACCCAAGGTCATCCACATTCTCAGCACCAGAACCTCAAGCAGATTGCCCATCTGTAGAGGCACGAAGAGCGTAGCACCGTGGCGAACCAGGTGTTGAAGACACTCGAAGAACCGTTGGCTTACCGTTCTATAGATATCTACACGGCGCACACGCCACTGTCTCGAGAAGAGGAGAGTGAGAATGGGGTTGGGTGAAGAATGTATGAAACTGTTGGCAAAGGCGGTTCTCATAACCGAAGGAGCATTTCGTGTCCCATTTGGGTTCGCCCCTAACCGAAGGAGAGCCGCGACATTGGTAGGCTGCATAGCGCTGCAGGCAGCATTCAGCGGAGTCTTAATTTGGCCTGCTGGTGTGTTTGAAGGAATGCTCCGGAGACTATCAACACCGTAGCCTCTTTGGACCAGAATGTCCATCACTCCGGGGTCGGCGAGGTTAGGAAAAGCAGCAACCTCATGAAGAGCGTCATCGCCTATGGAGGCACCATTATCAATCAGAAATTGCAGATTGGCAGTCGAAGCAAAACATATCGGGTTTGCCCTCAGCGGAAAACCGTCTGGGAACAAAAGTGGCTGATATTGGCGCATAAGAAACAAAGCGCAGTCATGCCGTTCTCGTTCAAGAGCAGCATGAACCAGTTCCCGGTTTCTCATACCGACCAGGTTGGAAGCAAAGTCATTAATTCCATAGTGATAGAACCGGTGCTCGCGAACAGCATCCGGAACGTCGGCATTGCCCTGGGGCCATAGCGGATACATCTGTACTAAGTGCTGTAGAGATCTCAGACTATAGCCTGCTGCGAGACTCAGGAGTGCGCCGACCTCCCGATGATAAAATTGGGACCATTTCCACCCATTAGGATAATGGGCATCGAGATATCTTAGCGCACGATTGAGGAGATCGATATCTCCATTCTTAATGGCCCATGTTATAGGTCGTTGATTACCATCAATGGGAACTTCGGTGAGAGATATCCTGAATGCTCGTTCTGTCAAAGGCCGAGTCAGAATCCGCTGCGTAACCGCAAGATTTAATAGATCAGTTTCACGAAGATACTCAGCGATGTTGAGGAGGACATCATAAGATACAGCCGGATCAGCCGCCATTATGATGATAGAAAGTCTTTGTCGAGTTTTGTGAGTGCCGTTGTTGGTGGGTTGCAAGGGGTGGTTGAGTTGTTGAGTAATCAGATTGATTTCGTAGTTGGTTTGCAAAGCTGGTAGTTAGAAGTATTTCTTGAGTTCTCTCCCTGCTTTAGCTGGTGAGTGTCGGGTGCTTTATAATAATTTGCAAATGAATACATCGTGATCGTGTTTACACTGTTATGACTTCAAAGTTGTTGCTGTTCATTGGTTCACGCGTTATGTTACAAGAACAATGAAAAGGACTTGTCAACACCACTACTGTTTAGGGTGTTCAATCGAAATACATGCGGGAGGAGATTGAACAATAGAACTACCTGTTTTATGTGAATGTATAATGGATTGTAGATACAGGGAATACTGATGCTGACTTGGTTACCGTACGGCGCATTTGTTTGAATACAGCTATTGTGTTGAGAGCATTCACTATAGGATTCTACACCACACAGTTAAGTACTTGATACTTGGTTTCGCGTGCACGATGAACACAGTAACACTGGATAACATTCCGAAGTATAGTTGCGAATACTCTCAATCGCTATCATAAGAAGTAATGTAAGAATTAATACGCGCCGAGTATGTGTGTGCCTGCGATGTTGGTAGCATATTAACAATTTACAACAACGTAGCCCTAAACTCAGGAATATTGTGAACCTACAACTATGGAGGCACATGATTTAAATTTGAACATATTCAAGACCGAGGAGATTCGTTGATATGTCGTTGAACTATAGAATAAGACAACTTCACCTACATACATAGTTGGCGTGAAATATCCATGTTAATAAGATGGAGCATGTATGCAGTGATCATGGAACTTCTGTCAAATTGTCAATATAGTAGGTATGTATTTAATATAATCATATATCATCGGTATCTCTTAGTAATTACTTGAGTAATAAGACTTATAACAAATGTTATAAACTAAAACACAAATCGTAGGTGTTCTGGATAGCTTCCAGGTTTTTACTGAAAAGCTCAAAAGGATCACAAGCCCACGGTTCGATCACCTGGTCACTGACCTGGTCAGGTATGAGTTACGCTGCCAGCAGGGACTAAGCCTAATTGAGCCTAGTGGCCCGTGGCCGTGATACCGGTAGCTGCAATTGAAGGAAGTTGCAGAGGCTGTTGCAAAAAGTTGAAGGCAGGTGCAACAGCTAGGGCAAACCAGTCATATAGGCTGCCAGGCTAGGCTAGGCCACTCACATGTAAATAATTTCCTCCTTTTGCAATGGTTAAATTCATCACAGTAGGTTTGGTTTGTTGAACTCTTGCCGTCAATTTGATGGCAGTAAATGTTGATGTGGGGCCATCATCATACCGCTGCCGACTTTTGATCGTCCGCAGCTGAACTGGGGTTCTGGCCAATCAAAGCTAGCGTTCGCGACATAGCACAGCGATTACTGGAAACAGCTACCCGCCAGCCAAGCCAACTACCCGGAACCCTTCCTGCAGCCTCGTCTGCAATACCTACACTTACTTACCTCCTACGCATCCGCCGTCTTTTGTTGGCACCAGCACTTTGGATGCATACATAGACTCGGGCTCTGAGTTCTGCCATTCATTTACACCGAGCATTGTTCATTGCTTCCAAGGGCCGGCTAGCTCCCGCGCACACTCCCGACTGCAACCGCGACGCCAACGCGTATCGCGTTTCCGCGTTTCCACGTCTTCGAGCCTTTCCTTTGATTCCTTTCAAGTTCAAGTTGCATCTATTGCATAATTCCCTTCTAATGCACATGCACCCTTTACTGCCCTTGTCCCGTCGCAGCCTTCGAGCGCCATGACTCAGTCCTCGCCCTTGACGCGTCGATCGCGGCAATGGAGCAGCCCATTGCGCTCCCGCATGTCTGAGTTCCTGGCCGACAACCGGCACACCGAACTGAGCTACCAAGACGCCCTCGCCGCCGCCCAGGCCGAACACGAGCGTGTCCGCCACGATGCCATCCGCGTATTTAATGACCACGAAGTGCGGGAGGAGTGTCGGCGGTTACAGGAGCGGGAAGACGCCGTCAAGCGCGAGCAGAAAAGAGAAGAAGAGCGGATACGCAACGAGGAGAGGGTGCGAGCTGAGGAAGAACGATTGCGCGCCTTGAAGCACAAGACAGTGCCAAAACTACCCCCCGAACCGCCGGCACCCCAATTGAACGGTTCGGGACCCCTGAACTCAGTACCGGCCAGCGGCCCTTCACAAAGTCTAGAAGCTGTCGGGCCCGGCTTGAAACCGCCATCCAGCGCCTCTCTGCAGCAGCTACTGAATGGATCAGTGCCGTCTGTCAATGGAGCCAAGACCGCCCAACCTGTTCCCACACAGTCACTTCCATTTGGTCAGAATGCCTCGCCAAGCAAGCTGTCGCCGTTTGCCTCTCCATTCCAACCAAGCCCAGCGGCTACTCCTCCAACCGCTCCTCGAAACGCCCCGGCCACATCGACCTCGTCAGCTCTCCCACCTGACCAATATGTGGTGATACACCAGAACCTCAAAAAGCTGCGCGCCTCTTTAGCCGAACAAGCTAAATCCTTACCTCCGCTGAAGGCGCGAATGGGCGACATGAGACGGGAGTTAAGGAAGTCCCTAGGCCAAATGGTAACCGAGAAGGGCGCCAACAAGAAACAAGTCGGTCACACCCTCCTGCCCATGATACATATGCTCTAAGCTAACATTCTCACCGTAGACGCAAGCAATCCAGGCGTTACTGATAGAGTCTCTTAACGGCAGTGTTCCTAGTGCTCTAGCCGACCCATCACCGTATGTCACTGATCAACGGGAGCCGATGGACGGGGCTGTATACAACGAGCCACAAATGCCTTCGCTTTTCTTATACATGATGAACATATTCGCCAAAGCCGTGATCAACCAGTTTATTAACGAATGCGGCGCCCAACCGAAGGCTGCTGATCCTCTGGGTGTCATCGCTGCCCAAATCTTTTCCAACCCAAAGTACCAGTGGCGAGGGAAGACGCTGATAGACATCCTGATGGCCAAGTTTCGTGTTGTCTGTCCTGTTCTCTTCGGCTATCGCGGAAGTGAAAAGACCGACGCGGGTCGTACACGACTCGGATGGGTCAGGAGCGGCGCTGGGTGGATGGCAGAACACGACCATTCTGGAAGGATGAGTGGCCTTGCCGTAGGGTATGCTGCCATTTCCCTAAGGGACTTCTCCAAGTCCGCCAACACGAACCCTTGGCCGCCTTCGAAATACTGGACTAGTCTGGCGAGAATTCTCAACACGCCGCCCGCTGAGATATCCGACACCCAATGCGTAGTCGTCCGGGGCATGATCGAGCTGTATGAGGAGCGGTTCATCCAGTTCTACGGAAGTGCTGCGATTGCAGCGCTTCGCTCGGCGTTGATTGATTTCCCCAGTAAGGCGCCGGACAAGGAGGAGAGACCTGCGGTTAAGGCTTTGGAGGTAGTTGCGAGTATACTGCAGAAGGAAATCGGGCTGAAGTTATAGGGCTTGGTTTGTTGGTGCTTGTCTTTATAAGGGCGATGTCGAAGGAAAGACAGTCCGCTCAGGGGGAGAGAGACATTATAAATGGCCGCCCGGGAAACTCCTACAATGTATCAAAACTTGGCGTTCCGGGTTCAACTGGCATCGGCTTGGCGTCTGAAGCTTTGGGGTTCATCAATTGTACAAGTGGATAGCATCTCCTGGAAAGAGAGGAAATGAATACCTAATGCCCTGTAGACTCTTCACAATCCGGTTTGCGGCGGGCAAGCTTGCTTATCATGTATTGCTTTTCTGGCTACCTAGGTATACCAAACCAAACCAGACCAGTGAATTGGTCAATCATTCTCTCAAGCCACTCCTTCGCGCCAATGCCTGCATTCCTGCCTGCCCTGCTGGGAATATGTAGTGGGAATAGAAAAAAATAAAAATGACAAGACCCAACCCGACTCCAGCCACTACTCAATGACGGTTCTATCTTATCTTTCAGATCCCCTATCTATTATAACACAAGCAAGAGCACCAGCAGTATAATCAGCACGGTGATCAGGAGCGCGATGCAGCAGCTGCTGTACTTATCCTCGCTGCGGCGCATGACGTAGCCGAGCTTCTGCATGCCGGTCTGCAGGCGGCCGCCGACGCGGTCGGCGAGCGTGTCCACGTGCTCGAGCATCTCGTGCTGCTCCTCGAGCTCGCGGCCCATGTCGTCGGCCTGGCGCCGCAGCGTGCCCACCGTCGCGAACACCCCGTCCAGCTGCGTGTCCTGGTCCCGCATCATCTGCAGCTGCTGCTGGTGCTCGAACTCCGCGTACCCGTCCTCGTCGTCTCCATCTCCATTGTTACCCCGATGATCGCCGTCGTCGAGGGCAAATGCGCTAGGGGGCGGAAGGTCTTCGTTCGCGGCGGCGCGCGCGGCTGCGACTGCTCGCGATGAACCCTGTTTAGAGGTGGAGTGGGTGGCGAGCGCGACGTTCTGCCGCGCCAGTTCGTCGTGCATGTCCTCGATCTCACCCCCGACTTCGTCGACGAGCTTCTTCCTCCGCGCGAGCTCGTGTGCCGAGAGCCCGTAGCGCGATGGGTCGGATTCGACGGCGCGCACGGACGCCACGAGGTCCGCGAGGTCTTCGGCCAGCGCTGCCAACGTACCCTCGAGGTCCGCGCGCGCCGACGCTACCTCGGGTGACGATGCCGGCGTGGCGCTGAGGCTGCGGATGCGCAGGTACGAGGCGAACAGCGGCCGGGCATTGTGCATTTGCGTCAGGACATCTCTATACAGATATCACGAGTGGTTAGTGTCATCACCATGGTTCGAGAAGACTCGTCTTAGGTGGGATGGGTGGAATGGTAGGGTAGGGCGCATAGGTAGCTGCGCAGAAAAGGGGAGCGTACTGCTGCACTTGGAGGAAGGGATCTTCCTCGTTCACTGAGGACATCATCCTGCCGGCTTAGAGCTGTGCGCTGATGGTCTGGCTGATGGCTACATTTGGGCTTTCATGCGCCTGGTCCGACGATCGGTTCGGCTGGGGGAGAAAGTATCGGAGTGACGTGGGCTGTAGCAATGAAGAAAGTTAAACGTTGCTATAAATTGTATGTAATAGGCAACTTAGAATGAGTTGTCGCGCTTTGGGCTTGGCTACCTAGGTACGAAGTAAGTACTGTAGGTACGGTGCCTGGGCCAAGGATGACGTGACAGATGTGGCAGCTGCCGCCAGCAGGCCCCACTAGGTACTAACTCAGGCTCGACATAGCGAGTTTCAGAAAATCACGTCTCAAACTTGAATAGACAAACAGCTTCAGAATTTTTCTGTTCACTCGAAATTCACACCAGGGCCTAGACAGAGGCCATGGTCCCATCCAAGCCCCTGCCCTACCCTGATTGCTGGGCCACCCCGGAAGACTATGTCGATAATCTCTTACAATTCGTGACTACTTCAGAGACCTTCCAGATTCTGTGCAGTGGTGTGCACGTTTTGGACTTCTTCACGACTGAGCCTGGGCTGTTTAGTTCCGTTGTGCCCGACGACTGGCAGCCATGGCTGCTGCAGTGCGATCCTATGAGGCTATTGGACGTCCTCATGAGGGACGATCTTGACTCGCTTTCTGACCCTCGGCCACCAGAGAGCCTGACAAGATACATAAGAAACATTAGGAACCTATCCTTGGCCCGAGAGTACCCTTCTCGGGAAGAAAAGCTTCCAAAAATGACCTGGCAAGGGACTGTTGGAATGAAGCCAAAGAAGATACATGAAGTGCGAAATTTCGCTGATTACATAGATCAGCTGGCCAGCGCTGTGAAATCCGAATTCAATAATGATATCACTCATTTCGTCGATTTTGGCAGTGGTCAAAACTATCTCGGTAGGGCCCTGGCGAGCGCTCCTTACAACAAGCATATCATAGCCGTCGAGGGAAGAGAGAACAACATAACGGGCGCTAAAGGGCTCGATATAATAGCCCGTGTCGCAGAGAAGCCCAAGATCATGCGAAACAAAAAACTATGGATGCAACAGCTCGACAACATGACTCCTGAAGACCAGCGGGATGAAAGAGCGTTGAAAAGGGCTAACAAAGCTATAAAATCCTCTGCGGATTACGTAGTAGATTTAAGGCCTCGGCATGAATCTGAGGCCATTTATACCCCCGAAGAAGGCAAGGGTTTCATACACTACATTGAAGCACGTCTGGAATCCGGTGACCTTGCAGAGGTCATTGACAAGTTAGAAAACACCCTCCTAGAGCCGCCTGTGCCGCGGGCAGATCTACGGCTGATGGCAATATCGATCCACTCGTGTGGAAATCTATCACATCACGGAATTCGCTCGTTGATCATCAATCCAGCTGTCCAAGCCATTGCAATTGTGGGTTGTTGCTACAACTTACTGACTGAGAAGCTAGGGCCACCAACCCATAAGCTCCCCTATCTGCGACCCAGCCTCCAGGCTCTTAATGGCCGTGTGATTAGGGAGTCCTCAAGATGTGATCCTCATGGCTTTCCCCTGAGCGACCGGCTATGCACCTATGGAGATGTTGGTATTCGTCTTAATATTACAGCTCGAATGATGGCTTGCCAGGCTCCACACAACTGGACGGAAGTCGAGAGTGATGGATTTTTCACTCGACATTTCTTTCGTGCTGTCTTGCAGAAGATATTTCTCGATCGGGGAGTCGTCTCAAAGATCCATCATGATGGTACCAGAGCGGAAGATAGCATGTCTAACTCTACCCAGAGTCCGTTCAACGTGAGCACCAACCCCGTGGTCCTTGGGTCGCTCGGGAAGTCCTGCTATAAATCACTGCACGCCTACGTCAGGGGCGCAATTACTAAGCTGACTACTTCATCTGATTACCACGAGCAACGCGACATCATAAAGGAGAGAATGAGTGACATCACTGACGAGGAGATCACGAAGTATGAAAGCCAGTACGGACCCCGCAAGAGGGAGCTCAGTGCAATTTGGACCCTCATGGCGTTCAGTGCCATCGTCGTCGAGTCTTTAATCGTCACGGATAGATGGCTTTTCCTACGGCAACACTCGGATCTCGTACAAGACTGCTGGGCCGAACCCGTATTCGATTATCGGCAGAGCCCAAGGAACCTCGTCATCGTCGGCGTGAAGAAGGCGAACCCCTGATACTGTAGGGCGACACAGACTCCTTATCCAGGCAAGAGAGCTGGCCAGCTAGCAACTCGTAATGATGTCAGCGGCCAACAATAGAAGCCTCACCTGATATTGTTTGTCGCTTGGAGCTAGTCTTTCTCGAAGCAAACCGGCTATCCACTTCTTTGGCTCCTCGTCAAAACAGCAGGCCATATCCGTGACTAGTCACTATCTAGCATTTGGGGTCAAATAAGCGCCCCGCAGAGATTGATACGTGAGTGATCACTTGACCCATGCATGAACCTGCAGTAGGATGCAGGTAGCAAAACTACTGGTCGAGAGGCCTGAACCAAGCAATTGGTCCTAGGATCCCCCAAAGTATGGAACAGCCCGTACACACTAGATACGCCTCTCCGCATTTTCAGCTAGCCGACGATGGGGGACCGTGGCATCGGTATCGGGGATATCATAAACAATGCACTGCGTGTGGATCTTGCTATGGCATCATCAAGCTGCATACATAATTAGACATGATAAAGTATTATCATATACGACAGAAAAGCCTGTACTGGTGGCCCGCCAAGGGTATGCTAGGCCATGAGCGTGACGACATCTTGGGTTACGCCGGTGATAGCCCAGCCTTCACGATATTCGGCAATGATGTGGATGATATAGCAATTCGTCCCACGCCGTACGAGTGCTGGGCCCCTGAAGCGGGGAATCTGAAATGCAAAGCAGCCGTACATCAGGCCATACACTAATGGGACAAGCCAATCTCGGTGACATAGTGAAGCATACCGTCTGTACATGCCGAATCGACTCGGCCGGGAAGTTCGACAAGCACCGCCAAGTGGAGCATCGTCAACCTTGCAGCGGCCAGAATCTTATTAGTGTGAGCAGGATACGGTAACATGGATTCGCTTGTGGCATCTCATGATTTGCTGCCAGGCGCTGGCTATGCCGAAGCCCTGAGCATCCTGGTGCGGCAGCAAAACGCCATATATCGTCATCACGCACTTCAGTAGAGGATGTCTCGTCTCCGTGCCGATAGTCTCACGTATCCTCTCTCTCACCGACATCCCCGCGAAATCTCACAACGTGGCTTTCGCAGAGAGCAACACCTGCATCGGCAACTATTTGTTAGTCTAGCTCGATACGTGCGTTGAGGTACCCTAGCCAAGACTCGACCGCTGTACAACTTTCGACTCAGCGAATAACAAAGAGCCAGGGACCAACCGCCAACAACACTACCCAAAACTAATCTTGAGACATACCTACTATCTGAGTACAAAACTTGCCCGGCGCAGACATGACCTGCAGCGGCGCGCTACTTATAATTTGGCGCAGCAGAATGATACCTCCACCACCCTACCCCAGACCGAAAGACCACGCCGGCACCTAGAAGACTGTCGAAAACCCCCACGCCGGTAACGTGGAATACCGATTCTACTTGCTAGCTGGTGCTACGTAGCTCCACCATAATCCTCCATTAGGGGCCTACGTACGTGCCTCCTACGCAGTATACTAAATATGCCTATTGTCCTGATTTATAAGTCCATACGGTAATTATGTAGTTTGTATCGTCGGTATCTGCTTGGCTGCAAGATAGGCCGAAAACGACCTAGCCCCTGCTTCTGTCATGGACCACAGGGTCCCCTAGCTGGTAGGACAGCGAGAGATGTCTCACGGGCGGCCCTGGCCTCGCCCCTTGCTTGCGTGCGTCGGCGTCGGCGGGATACCCTTTTCAGCGATGTCCAAGCCTGGCGGGTTTGCGACTGCATGCTGAATGATGATGACGATGACGATGGTGCCCATTGTCCCTTTGGACCCGTCTCAGAGGAGCTGCACCGCGGCGCTGCTCTGGAATTACACACACTGCCACGGCGCCCAGCAGTGCAAAAGCGCCGGCGCCAGCGCAACCACCATCCAAATCTAGGTACATAAACTTCGGTGCCCCTCACCAACTCGGCCGGACGATCTCGCGCAGTGCAGCCACTTACATCCGACATCGTCCAGGCGTCCAAGCGTCCAAGAGATCTGCTTCGGGCTGTCTGCAGGCGCAGCGACATTGCAGCCGCATTCGACCCGGACAAGGCCCAGCAACCACAGCAAAACACATACTTCTTCACGGCACCGTGTAACAGTGCCGATCTATCGCAACTCCACCGTTCCAGGTCTAAGTGGTGCCAACTATGCTACGTTATCTCTCGCTGACTCGACAAACTTTGTCGTGACGACGGCCGATTACTATCCATCTCGAACTTTGCTCTCGACTCTGCTCCCCCATTTAGTTGTAGACGAGTCCTCGTAAACTGCGGCGACTACCTCTGACCCAAATCTCTCACACTACATACTCTCATCATCTCCGAACCCTCTTTTTATACCTGCTTAGTAGTGCACTGGACCATTAGCAAACTCCTTATCCGAGTCCACAGAATCTCAGACCACCCGCCCTATCTCTTTTTGCCGCCGGCAGCTAGATCAATTGACTCATTTGTCTTTGTACAACGATACGCCGGCGCCGGCGTCAATCCCGATCAACTAAGAGCCCCGGTCCATCATCTTTTCCGATAACAGCAGCGTAGGGAATGTGGGATGTGAAGTTTTACCCTCCAAGTCACGATCTAGATCTCATAAAGCAACCACGTTATCCGTGCCACGCAAGCCCGATTCCATCGGTCTTCACCAATCACCACGCACGGCGGCATTCCAATAGGGTAATCTCGTCCGTGCTCTTCAGGGGTTCTTCCGACACTCGGGGTTCGGTCACTGGTGCTTGGCACCGTTTGACCTATCATTTCGACTTGGCATCTATACGATGAATGCCCAAATATCATTCCTGGTGAGCAAAACTTTCTGTCTCTCTTTTTCTAAAGCTTAGCTTAGCTATGCTTGCCCCCTTGATATCGACCCATGAAAGCCACCTGTGTTTAGCGACACAGCCGCACGGCATTCGAACCAGTCGATGCAAAGGATCCGGCATGCAAGCGGCACAATCCGACCAGTGGGACCTGCATGAACAGCGCAATGAGATAGTAGACGCGGTCGCATGCTTACGAGAAAATTTTCCAGGAGGGAAACTTCAGCTTGATATACATACCTCTGGACTTGTACCCAACATTCCTACAGCCTATTTTGCAGGTGCTTCTCCCTCAGGGAACTGGGGAAAACGGTCACACCAATGGGACCGAAGGACTAGATGCGGATACGAGGCATGCGTTCCTCAATATCAGCATAACACCTATCGAATGTTCCGTCGTGTGCCACAATCATTGGGCCAAGACGGTCTTCGAACCTGTCATTAGTCGCCTGCCACGTGATGCAGCAAAAACGGTTACTATATCGAAAGAGACCTATCTGGTCCTCTCCGTCATCAGTGCAGGGATGGATGCAGGGAATCGCGTAATGGAGCTGACGTCGCCCCTGGCACTGGCCGGCATTCCGATTCTTTTTATCACGACATACTACTCCGATTTTATCCTCGTGCCCGGGAGGAGGAAAGATACAGTTGTGCAAGCACTGTTGGCTCGGGGGTTTGAATGCATTGAGGATGAATCGTCCTATGTATCACCGGCCCCCATGTCACACGGCCGCGTCAAGAGCCAGAGTAGCGAGCCACCTTCCACACCTCCGCCATCTAGCGCCGCAGAGTTACAAAAACGGACTTTCGAATTGCTAAAGAAACGCAACGTGGTCCCTTATATCTGCGAGGGCCTTAGCCTGGTGCAATGCTCCGGCCGAGATGTATCCGAATTGATTGATATGAGTAACCGCCGGTCACATTCGGGATGGCAAGGAGGTAGTAATGGGCACAGAACAAGCTGGCTCGATAACATGGACACAAAATTATACACCAGCCTGATCGCAGTTCTGGCTGGTCAGCCTAAATTTTTATCCATCACATTGGCGCTGGAAGATGCGCCCTCCTTACTACTAGACAAGACTCTCTTAAGCGTTTTTGGCGATTCCTTGGTAGGCGACATCGAAGGCAACCTTGTACCCATATTCCTCGACCTCGTCAACCTACCCCTGGAAGCGACAGGCATTGTCTCGGGTGTAGCCGGCAAGCTCGTGGACGAGATGCACATGGTAGAAACAGGGGTCGGCGCCGAGTTGTCATATCTCTCTACAGCGCGCGCAGGCGCTGTGATCCTGTCGAATGAGCAGTCGAGGAAGGCGCTCGAAGTGCTGAAACCACTGCTTGAGAAGGAATAAGGATGACGCTCAGATGCGGATGTATGGCGCAATTCATTGTACAAATTATGTACGGGTTTTCTTGGCCGGCTTGGGAGATGCTTCACGAAAAAACAAAACTTTTGATGAGAACGCCGTTATGACTTACGATACGACTCTATAGCTCGCATTTCAAACTCTTAAAAAAATCAAGCATGATGGGTGAGGCGGGGAGAGCGATAATTGCCTTCATTCTGGATCGGGGCACTTGCATGCATTGGACGGCCTTTGGGAGGCATCGGGGAGCCGATGTCCCAATCTGCACAAACAATGGAAAAAGGAGGTGATTCGGTTGAATGAACGTGCATTTTTGCTAGGCATCTCAATCAGCCCAGCTTGGACGGCAGGGGATCAAACGGGATGGATGCTCAAAACTATCTACTTTCTATCCCACGTCTAGCCGCGTGGGATCATCTCGCCCGGCTTGAACCAGTGAGCCGGGCGGAGGCGGCCCGCTTCTGCTATTTGTCCGTAGTGTAATAGTACCGTACTTCACCATAAACTGGATTGCATCTCTGGGTTTCCACCCCAAAGGTCTCCTTCCTACTTCTACTCAATAGTGGCAATGGTGCGTGAATATACCTCTATGAACGCATTGTAGCAAGCAACATATCTTTGCAACATGTTTCTACCTGCAGGACGCCTTGGGGTACTTATGCATGACTTTATTTCCGGGCGATCATCAGTCGATGTCAGGTCATGTCATATCACCACGGTACGGCGGCGAGCTCACGGGCGGACGGACTGGCTGCTATGCCATGCATGCGGCCTTAAAGAGATGAAGATCACAAGTCGGGATCCCTTATGGGGAGTTTTCGAGTTCGAATGATACATGGTTCGGATATATATGCATACTCATAGAACCAGCCCGAGTAGACTGTGGGAGGAGGATCTCAGACATCAAGATTACGTACCCTATGCTACTGCCCTATGAAATGAGAAGATTAGGTAGGTAGGCAGGTAGGCAGGTAGGCCAATGTAGTATGAGGCATGGATGGAACATAGGTAAGGTTGCTGCAGGATAGGATAGGTGCGTATCCGATGCGCGTATCCGATGGCGCGCGTATATTAGGAACGTAGAGACATACATACATACATACATATATAACGCCATCCGGGGAAAAGATCCGCGGGCGGGATTGGATTGGAGTATGTAGATTAGGTACGGTACGGTATTACCCCGAAAGCGATCTATACTATGACTTACTTGCGTACGCCACATACCATATGCATAGTATATCAGACGTATACATCTCTAAGTTAAGAAGCTTAGGTGTAGGTATTGGAGGTATAGGTTTAGTTATAGAGCCTGTCTATATAGATGGATGTCATGCAGGAGGGATGGGGGATGGGATGTTAAGTGCATATATAACACGTGAGGGGCCGCAGCACCCCTTCTTTTTTCCTTGATTTATATATGTGCTATTGGGGAAAGATCAGCTTGGGGGATACGGAGATTGTATATAAATACGATATATGTATTAGGTATGTTAGAAATAGGTATGTGCACAGAGCTACGGGGTGGATTGTTGCGTCCTGCAAAAGAACGGTCTTAAAGCAACAATACCTTTTGATAGGACAGGATGAACTGCAGTTAGTGATGTTGTGAAACGTGAAGTATACTGATAGATAAGATATGATCTATACGAAATGAGGGTAATATCTTGTTACACACACCGGCCATATCTAATTCATCAGATATACATGTTATTGTCCGACCTCACAGTACCTAATCTGACCTGGTGCAGCTACTACTTCACGTGGTACCAGGAGTGGATGAACGGCTTCGGCAAGTCAAGAAGCGGGGCCGCGGGCACAGGAGTGGCTGGCTAGGAAGATGCCGAATTGTATGCGGCGGCGCGCGGTTACGCAATTATACATGGCTGGGCTGGGCTGACCGGTGCCTATTTTGTCTTTGACTTAGAATTGATTCTCCAACAGAGATATACTACAATATCTATACTGTTAACGCTAACTATTCTGATCAATACGCGAACGGTACTATACGACACTGCACTGCGTCTCCGCGAATCCTGATATAGCTACATAGGTACTCTCGATGGTAAGGGGCTGCATCGCCTCCGCGCATGCATGAGATCGTATGTACTCCATGTATAAATGCATACCCGGCGGTACCTTAAGAGTTACTAGTTACTGTAGCCAGTGATTAGCGAGCAGCAGCAACACCGGTTTCGTTCATCTAATATCTCCGCGGGTGACATCGCAGCTATCACCTACGTACGTTACCTGCTAACGTTACGCGGCGGGTTGGGAAACGAAACCAAGGCATAGATAGGGTAGGATAGGAGGCCAACGGTTTTGCTGGCTAGGATGCGGATGGCACGCTTTCCTCTCCATCTCCTCCTCATCGCCCTTGCCGTCGCGGCATTTGCCTTGCAGGCACAGAGGCTTGGCGGAGTGCTGCATCACTCTGGGCTTGGACTTGGGCTGGGAGAGCAGACACCCCTAGGCGAGTCGAGAGGCAGCGATGGTGATAGTGATAGTGGCCGTGAACATGGCGGACTGGATGCCGTCAACGGCGACTCACCGCTAGATGCGGATGCGCAGCAGGGCGCCGCCTCCTGCGCGGCTTGTGAGGTTCGTTTTTACAGTTCTACTTTTAGCATTTTCCGTGTCTGTATATCTCACTCAAGAGCTTGTAGCTAAGGTGGTGATGGCTGTAGGCCACGCTCTTCCAGATGAAACTCGCCGCGGGGCGAGGCGATGGCGTCTTCGTGGCGCTGGCGACGAGGGCGTGTAAACGGCTTAAGGTAATTTTTTGACTCATATTCTATGTATCATGATCACTACTCCGCTCCGTCATTCATTTCTCTCATTGTCATTATTATTCCTACTGTGGTGGTCGACGAAGCCCCATTTACTGCGTACCGCGTCCCGAGAACGCCATGGGCTGATCCGTGGCTGCGTAGATTGCCGATGACGATGTATGCGAGGGCGCCGTTGCCCTTGAAGGACCTATTTTAGCACACTCCCTTCGCGGCCTGCGCATTGGGTCCAAGACCTCGCGGCTCATGTGCGTCGCGCTCTTCGGCTCTTGTGCGTTCCCTGATATTGAGCAATATGATGTCCCTTTCCCGGCTCCGAAGCCGGAGAGGCGGAGGCCAAAGCCGACTGGAAGGAGTCCGCTGCGCGTTGTTCATTACTCGGATATCCATATCGATCCGTGGTATACTGAGGGAGCTGATGCGAATTGTACCAAATTCATATGTTGCAGGTGAGAAATTATTCCGCTTCATCTAAGTAGTTTATGCATGCTCATGATGCTATTATCGCCATGCCTATTTGCTTTAGGGAATTTTCTGTCTCTCAATATTGGCTTAGCCTGCTCGCCCCTTTTCACTTTTTCAACAGCACGAACTAATCTCCTCGTAGGAACTACGCTGATGGGCCAACACCTGGCGATGCTGCGCATCCCGCTGGTCCAAACGGCGAGCACACATGCGATACGCCTCTCAACCTGGAACAGAGTATGTATAGAGCTATACAAAAAATCGTGCCTGACGCGGCTTTTACTATCTTCACCGGGGACATCATAGATCATGCGGTGTGGAATACCACCATAATACAGAATACGCTCGACATCACCGATGCCTACGACCGAATGGCCGATGCAGGAATGCTGGTCTACGGGACTGCGGGTAACCATGAGGCGTCGCCTGCGAATTCATACCCGCCATCAGGGGTGAGCTCGTCCGTGCAGTGGCTGTACGACGTTCTATCTGCCTCGTGGACGAGATGGGTTGGGGCCAGCGCCACAGACACGACGAGGGAATTCGGCGCGTATTCGACTAAGTTCCGGAATTTGCGTGTCATATCGCTGAGCACGAATCTTTTTTACGTGCACAACTATTGGCTCTACGAGGAGCCGATGGAGAGAGACCCAAGCGGACAGTTGGCTTGGCTGGTAGGCGAGCTAGATGCGGCGGAGAAGGCGGGTGACAGAGTGTACATCATCGGACACATGCCTCCGGGCGCGCGGGACGCGTTCCACGATGCATCGAATTATTTCGACCAGATCGTGAACCGATACGAGGCTACCATCGCTGCGTTATTCTTTGGTATGCACCTATCATACACCGGTCTTGGATAGAGCTGGGTCGGCTAATTCTAACGATTGTAGGACATACTCATCTGGACGAGTTCGAGATTTCGTATTCGAACTACGACCAGCGAACCGCAGATAATGCAGTTGCGGTATCATACATCGGGCCCTCTTTGACGCCTACGTCGGGCCACCCGGCCTTCCGCGTCTACGACGTAGACCCGGTCACGTTCGGCGTTCTAGACATCACGACATATATCGCGAATACGAGCGATCCCGTCTTCCAGAGTCCTGACGGCCCGTTCTGGACCAAATACTACTCCGCTAGAGAGAAGTACGGCGCCCTTGTTGATCCACCGCTTACGCCCTTAAATGTTCACCAAGATGATCTCAACGAAGAAATTCGGGAGCTAGATCCCGCATTCTGGCACCAAGTGACAGAAGCTTTTGAGAAAAACTCAACTGCTTTCACAGATTTCCTCACGCGGAAACGCAGGGGCTGGCAGCCGGAGTTGTGCGATGATAGCGATGAGGACTGCAAGAGCGCGGAAATATGTAAGCTGAGGGCTGCGCGGGCACAAGATAATTGTATTCCGCCTGGGAATATTCGTTTGGTTACGGGGCTGGATGAGGATAGCCATGGGACCCCAAAGCGTGAGGAAAGCGAATGTGGTGGCTCCGTGTTGGCTGATACGTTAGGCGTTATCGCTACTGATCCCGAGACGAGTGCGTGGCTGGAGATACTTGTAGACGGTGAAATCACGGATCTTGGGCCTGGTGAGCTTTAATGAGTTAGAGATATTGTAACTGCAGGGATAAAATTAACAAAAAAAAGATAAATGTCAACAAAAACGTTGCTCAAACTGTTACACCGGCAAAGAAATTAACCTATTGAGTATATGTATGTGCACATGTCTTAAATCACAATCTCTGTTGGGGCAAATATGTTTGTTGTACTTCGTATGACAGCGTTATTTTCCGTATTAGGCGACGGGAATAGGCAAGCTTCTGAGGCTGTGCTTAGCAAGCTGATATAACTTGGCGGCTGCATCAGCTTTGCTCCAGCTCTGAGCTACTCACTTAGTAGGCAGGTGAAATGATCCGAGCATTAGCTGGAATCTCCGAATTCCCGAGCAAGGTCATCCTTCTCACCTTCGCAACATACTAACTAAGTTACAACTTAATACACACATATCAACAACGCGTATCACACCGCGTCCACGTCTCACCAGACACAGAATCGAGATCGTTTTATACTTACTTACTTACATACGACGGGGCCAGCTGGAGCTCGACCACCGTTTCTACATATGCGCGTCTCTAACAGCCAATCGTTCTCCAAGTTACACAGTGGATATTTTGGATGCTTGGTCTACGCCCGACCCTGAAGGCCCGGCCGTCGCTAGTGGATCTCATTCGGCGCAACAGCAGTGGGAACAACAGCAGGCCTGGCACACCCACGCCTGCAAGCACGCCTGCAAGCACACCAGCTGCCAGTGCATCCACTGCCGTGGCTGCGTCACCTGGGGAGTCTGACCTAGATTCCGACCCAGACTCCGACCTAGAGCTAGCAGTCCCAGTACCGCCGCTACCACCACCACCACCACTACCACCACCAGAGGAAGCTAAGGTTGGTGCCACAGCGAGGTTACTGGACCAGCCAACCACTGGAGCTCCCAGCCAGCCCCCCCTGTCCGTGGGTCCCGTGCTACCATCACCGAGAGCTTCCGCAGCGACTGCAACCATCGTCGCCAGTGCATCTTCAGACTCCTCTCCTTCATCCACAACACCGCCTTCTGCTGCCCCGTCCCCTGCAGCGCTGCCTCGCCCTCTCAGTCCTCCCGACTCTGCTCCCGGACCTACCGAGGACTCGAAAAAACTCCCAGAGGTTTCCAAGATGGCTCCGGTAAGCTTGCGCTCTCGACGACTTTCTTTGTGAATAGTAGCAGCCTCGCAACATGGCCCCGCCATAGGCAGATGTATAATTGCTGATACCTTCGTTCATCAGCCTAAGAAAGCCACCAACGGTGACCATGACGGGCTCAACAGCGGTATGTTTCCCCTGCGTCTTTATGCTGGCAGACATGCTGTACTAACACCTTGGATGCAGGCAAGGTCTACTCC
This sequence comes from Nemania sp. FL0916, assembly GCA_022578715.1. Classification (NCBI taxonomy): domain Eukaryota; kingdom Fungi; phylum Ascomycota; class Sordariomycetes; order Xylariales; family Xylariaceae; genus Nemania; species Nemania sp. FL0916. The sequence goes on along the minus strand of MU390238.1, from coordinate 190,947 downwards.
GTCTCCGGGTTCGTCAACAAATCTTTGCTCTCCTCTCGTAGCTCGGAAAGCTAATAGCTTCTACAGACCCGTCGTTGTCGCCGAAGACCTGCTCGGTGTTGCCATGTACGAGCTGGTACGAACCTGTCCCGATCATCGTTGTTTCGCCCTGCCGCTTTTACTAATGTGCAACTAGGTCAAAGTCGGCCACGATGAGCTGATCGGTGAGGTCATTCGGATCAATGCCGACCAAGCCACTATCCAGGTCTACGAGGAAACCGGTATGCCCTACTGCAATCCATTTGCCCGAGTGCACCATGCTGACAGATATATAGCTGGTCTAACTGTCGGCGACCCTGTCCAACGAACTGGAAAGCCCCTGTCCGTCGAGCTCGGCCCCGGTCTATTACACAACATCTACGACGGTATTCAGCGACCGCTCGAGAAGATCCAGAAGCAAGCGCAGAGCATCTACATTCCCCGTGGTGTTGCTGCCCCCGCCCTCGACCGCGAGAAGAAGTGGGAATTTACACCGAGCGCGAAAGTCGGCGATCACATCTCGGGAGGCGATGTATGGGGAACCGTCTTTGAAAACTCCTTCATCAAGGTCCACAAGATTCTTCTGCCTCCCAGGGCAAGGGGTACCATCACCAAGATCGCCTCCAAGGGCGAGTACACTGTCGAAGAGAAGATCCTAGAAGTCGAGTTCAACGGCACCAAGACCGAGTACGGTATGCTGCAGGTATGGCCGGTCCGTGTTCCTCGACCCACCACCGAGAAGCTGTCGGCCAGCAACCCCTTCATTGTCGGCCAGCGAGTCTTGGACGCTCTATTCCCTAGTGTACAGGGTGGTACAGTTGCTATCCCTGGAGCTTTCGGGTGTGGCAAAACGGTCATTTCGCAGTCTGTCTCCAAGTTCTCAAACAGCGATGTCATCGTCTACGTCGGATGTAAGTAATAATAACGCCTTTTTTCTGTTCTCCGCTATAGTCATAGCTCCGGACGTCCGTATGACGGGGTACGGCACGAATTTTGAGTTCTGCACGCGCCTGAACGGGAGGAGAGAAATGGTTGCTAATACTCATTTAACAGGCGGCGAGCGAGGTAACGAAATGGCTGAAGTCTTGAAAGATTTCCCCGAGCTTTCCATTGAGGTCGAGGGCCGCAGGGAACCTATCATGAAGCGAACAACGCTGATCGCCAACACTTCTAACATGCCCGTCGCTGCTCGAGAGGCTTCCATCTATACCGGTATCACCGTCGCCGAATACTTCCGTGACCAGGGTATGAACGTCGCCATGATGGCTGACTCGTCGTCGCGGTGGGCTGAGGCTCTTCGTGAAATTTCCGGTCGTCTCGGTGAAATGCCTGCTGATCAAGGTTTCCCCGCGTACCTGAGTACCAAACTTGCTAGTTTCTACGAACGTGCCGGAAAGATTCAGTGCTTGGGATCCCCGGAGCGTGAGGGCAGTGTCAGCATTGTCGGTGCCGTCAGCCCGCCTGGTGGTGATTTCTCAGATCCCGTCACGAGCTCTACACTGGGTATCGTGCAAGTGTTCTGGGGTCTCGACAAGAAGCTCGCGCAGCGAAAACATTTCCCCTCTATCAACACCTCTGTATCGTACTCTAAGTACACAAACACCCTGGACAAGTGGTACGAAAAGGAGCTCCCCGAATTCCCTCGGCTCCGTGATCGCGTCAAGCAGCTCTTATCCGACTCCGAAGAGCTTGACCAGGTCGTGCAACTAGTCGGCAAGTCGGCCTTGTCAGACCCTGACAAGATCACTCTGGATATCGCTACGCTGCTCAAGGAGGACTTCTTACAACAGAACGGTTACTCGAAATATGATCAGTTCTGTCCCCTCTGGAAGACTGAGTGGATGATGAAGCTCATGATGGGCTTCCACGATGAATCCCAGAAGGCTATTGCCCAGGGCCAGAGCTGGGCTAAGGTTCGTGAGGCCACAAGTGACCTGCAGGTTCAACTCCGAAGCCTGAAATTCGAGGACCCTAGCGATGGCGAGGAGGCCATTTGCAAGAAGGTACTTACTTAGTAATCCTAACATGAGTATATGAGATCTAGCTAACGACTACATGCAGTATGAGGATATTCACCAATCTCTAATGGACAAGTTTGCCTCTGTCATGGACGAGTAATTGGACCTTGATCCTAGCTCATTTTGGGAATCGGAATTATATGTAGACGGGCTGAGGAAGGGGAGATGAGATACGAACATAGGGGTGAGATGAGACTGTAAAGCTTATTGATGAGATACAATACCAATTAGAGTAGTGTTACATTACGTCCTGAGGATCAGTTTCATTAAAGGGACTTGGGCTTTCTTGTCATCATTGAACAATCATACGCTATCTCGATATTCTATTAATCAACTTCCGCTAGGCATTTCGACCTAAGTATCTGCCTGTAGAATAATGCAGTTTGTTTCGACCATGCATGTCTCGTCTTGTACTATCTGGGTCGAAGGAACCATGTATCTATCTTGCATTGTGGTTTTTGTAACCTTTATCAAGCTTGCGTCGTCAGATAGTATCAAATATAGCAGAATCTGAGATGCATCTTAGATATCTAGCTCAGCTTAAGTAGGCACGTTTAGGTCGGGTGTCCTTCCTTCCTGTGCGAGAGCTCTTCGAGATTGATTGGATGCATGATAAGCGCTCTGCACTTCCAATACCTTTATAGTCAAGCAGTTGCTACTGAAGCAATGAGCTCGCCGGTTCCTTTGCGCGGTCTCAGTTGCTTATCTGCTTTTCTCTTTTCCCTATTTCCTCTCTGCCTCGTCCTCTCCCGCCTCTTTTGCCTCTTCCGGATGTTATTTCCGCTTAGAAGTGGTAAGAAGAGCAGATATCCTGTCATTCTTTCTCTAGCAATCTGGATTCCCTACGCCCTTCTGCTTCTATTCTGAAAGTGAGCAGAACGGAATCCGGCCGTGAAGTGCAATACGTGATCAAGGACTGTTCCGTCCCCGGATCGTTATCCGTCTTCTTTCGTGCGTGCGCCCGGCTCGTCCAGTTTATCCCCATCTTGCCGACAGTTCGTAATATCACGGTCGTTTTTATCGACTGATCGATGCACTTCATCATTCGCTCCTCCCGTGTCCGTCTCTGGTTCGGTTCCTGTTCCCGTCTCTACTTCGTCCCAGCTTTCACTCATATCCCCCTCCTCCTCATCTTCCTCTTCCATTATCTTCTGTGCCGTATCACTACGTCTTAAAACAGCCCGTGCGCTCTCGATGCGCTGTACAGCGCCCTCGAGCCGCTCCACGCGGGCCTTTTTCTCCGCGTCGCGTTCTTCAAGCTCGCGCACTTTGTCTTCGAGACCGGCACGCGCTCGCCGCTCTGTGGCGACCATGTTGTTCGCCTGCTCGAATAGCGAGGCTGTGAGATCCTGGAGTTCACGATCGGACGTGGCCAGTTTCTCCTCTGCGGCGGTGCGCAGGCCACGCTCGCGTGTCAGAGCCGCGAGCAATTCGCGCACCTCCGCCGTACTCTTCCCATGATCACCGTCGAGTGGTAGCGCAGACGAAGACATGGATGTCAGACTCCCGCGCTGTTGGGCCGTCGCTATTGCCGCGGTTTTTCTCGGCGATAATAGCTGGCTAATCCGCGATGCGGCGCCGGCGCCTAGGAACGAGGACCGCGGACTGTTGGTGCCGATGCTGGGGTCGGGCGTGTGTGGCCGATTCATGGGGCCATGTCGCGTCGGGGTAGAAGTAGTATTGGTATTGGAGGAGGGAACGGTGGCATCGGTGCTCGTGGAGGCGGCGCGCAGCCTCGAGAGCTCGTCCTCGTAGTCGGCCCAGCGGTCGACGGCGGCGGCGGCCTTCTGGTTGAGCAAACGCACTTGGGCTTGTAGGTCTTCAATCTGGCGCTGAGCCTGCAGCAGTGCGGTTGTGTGCAAATCGGATGCGGCCGGGAGGGAATGCCCGCAGCTCGGGCAGCAGTGCTCGACTACTGCGGCTGGTTCGGGCGGCGTCGTAGTCGACGGGTGTGTCATCGGCATCGTCGTCAACATGGCGCCTGTGTTCTATATATCGCACCACTGTCCATCTGAGAGATCGAAAGACGAAGGCTGGGGCCAAATGAGTGTCGACACCTCTGGATCCTCGGGGTCGTTCTTATATGGCGTTGTTCCGTCCGAATCGCGCACGGGGTTGCAGACGTCGGCGCAACTGTTGGGCGGATCGATCCGAGGTATGGCGAGATAGAGTGACGACTGCTGGCCTGCTATTGGCTTCCGTCGGCCTCTTGTTTTGTATTGTTCTTGCTGGGATCTTTAAGATGCGTTGTCAGATTGTGCCAGATTATCATTGGCTCGCCGAATACGCGAATCGAGGTTATTTAGGAACGATGCGTGCTGTCCGTTGTATTGTGTTCTTGGGATAGTGTTCTCGAGAACAGCGGGCTGTGCAAGCTAGCCGTTTGGCTGATCAGGTTTGAAGCTAATTTGGGGGTCCTCGGCGGTCTTAGGGGTCTGGCCGCAGGCCTGTGGGCCCGGGGAAGCATGCCCGTATTTTTGGACAGTGGGGGCCATTCATCTCAGGTCTGCTTCCCAACATTCTTTGCCTCATTACGGAGTACTATGTTATAACACACTTATACTCGGGTATATATACAACGAGTTCAAACAATAGCATAGTCCTTTTAGCCAATAACTATGCTACTCACGCCGCGCTTAAGCCAGGCACGAAGTCTGAGAACTCCTATTACTGAATCCCATGCGATCGCGCAAAGACTTTCTCGGCCCTATCTCACCATTCGTTTTTCCCGCATAACTCAGTGTTGCAGAGGTAGTGATGCTCGTCTCTTCGATCTTCAAATCAGCAGTCTGTAGGTAGGCGGCCGCCGTCAACTGGTCGGAATTTCTATTCGATAACGCTTTCTTCTCCTTGTGTTTCCGCAACTCCGCCCCTCCGAGAAACTTCGACGCGCGTCTATCGAGCTTCTCATGGTGCATGGGACTGGATTTCCAGTAATGGTAAAGACCGGTGTGCTCGCCGAACCACACCCACGGCACGTGCACGAGGAGCCGGGCCACGGCGCGCGGCCATGCGCTGAAGGCTACGGAGACGATGATTATGACTGCTGCTATGGTTACAACGACTGGAATGGGGTATAGGTTAGTTATATACAGATGCTTAATACGAAATCAAGGTGCATACACATGTATCGGATCTGCTCGTCGAGACTCATCCAGTCGGCGTCGTTAATTTCGCGGTTGTTCATCCCGAAGAATGTGGCGATGAAGCCGAGTGGGAGCTAAAAATCCCGTTAGCTGAACTGGATACTTGGAGGGCCATTTTTACTCTATTCGGGAGTCGATAGAGACAGGGTTCTCTTACGAAGAAAATGGTCACAAGCGTGAACGCCATGATGGCGCGCCCCTGCTTGACGCTTTCGTCGGCTCGGCGCAGCGCCGCTTTGGCCTCGACGATCGATGCCTGCTGCTGTTTTAGGGAGAGCAATCTCTCGAGCTATATGAGTGTGAGGTACTAAATCAAGCTAGTGAAATAGATACAGCTGACGAAAGGGGTTTACGAACCTGCTGGCACGTCCTAAGCGCAGAGTCCTCGAGATCTTTAAGCTCCGCCTGTCTGTCTTCGATGTGTTCGAGCAGGACCCTAGCTTCGTGCGCCGTCTGCTGTATATTCACAGCCGCCGTGCGGCCATCTGGATTCTGCGTCGACGTTCCCGATGATTCTCTCTCAGCCGCCGCATTTCGTTGCTCCAATAACCCAGCCAGCAACTTCTGCATCGCAGCGAATTCCTTAGGCTGCTCGTTCCACTCGCTATCTGGAGAATTCAAGTACCGCTTCAAGTCCTTCGTGACCTTCCACTGGTCCGTGAAGACCTGTCCCATGATCCGCAGCTCTTCGGCGATGTCTTGCGCCTCTTGAAGGATCAGACCCTCGGGATTGATGTCGAGCCGCTTGTGGTGCGAGAAATTCCCGTACACGGAGGGCGCGATGCTCGATTCGATGGAGAGGTTCCGCCAGAAGCTTTCGTAGGCTACGGCTGTCTGCTCGGTCTAGTGGGGAATTAGATGATAATTACACTGGGTAGGATTGAGGGAGGGCTGTGAAGTACTCACGACGTGTCCGATGGCTGAGGCAAATAGGTCTAAAACTTCAGGCCGCTGATCAAGGGGCTTGGTGCGGTCGAAGAAGACCCGTGAGCATTGATCGATGATTATAAGAGCTATCAAGCTCGTCAGTTCGAACGCCTCAGTAACATCTCGAGTTTGAAGGCCAGTTTCTACCTAGATGATGTATTGAGTTTATTTCTTCGTGTTCAAGGCGTTCTCGCAAACTCTTGTGAACGCCGGATGGGTCAGGTTTGTTTCTCCCCCACCGTCTGGGGAACGAGGTTATGATAGTATCTAATTTCTAGTCAGCAGAACTGCATTGAGACGACTCCAGAGGTCGAGAGTTCTCACTGTCATTGATGATCCAGAGCCATAACTGATCAACCATAACAACTCGAGGGCTGCCGTATTTCGTCCCGCGGTAGACAACTTGGTCTCTATCGCGGACGCTTGTGTCCTCGAGAGTAGGGAAATAGTATTGATCTAGTGTACGTCGAATATGTAATGGGGCTTTGGCGCTGATAGATGACCTTAACAAATTCTCGTCATCTTCGTAATCTTGCTCCTCTGCCACTTTGGCAACAGCCATCAGGTAATCGCCGATATCGTGTCTGGCATAGTCATTCAGTGGGACAAATCTGCTGTCAAGATAAGGGTCGTCCTACCTATATAACCGTTTCTTCTTCTTCTCTGAGTTTTTCTGGGCATTCACAACGTCGGCTAAGTGTTTTGTCTTCTTTTTCTTCTCTTCCTTCTCTTCCTGAGGCCGCGTTACTTCGTCCACGATCCTAGCCATCCTTGCGCGTCTGCTGCTGGTTTCCCAGTGAAGATACGGCAGCTAGAGTTTCAATTAGCCATACGTCTGGAGTTCCATAGTTGGTAGGACTGACGAATAATGCAATATTCTTCCCGCCATTTTTGGTCTGGTCGGGGGTACAATCTTCAGTGCTCTCGGAGCTATGCTTCGGTTTCGCCGCTGTCGCTCCTAATATTGAATAAGCATCAAGGTTGTAGCCAATGTCACTATAGGGGAGCTTACCATGTGGGAAAACCGAGCATCTCGACCGCATGTGTCTAGCATGGATAGGACCAGCCTCCTTTACTTTTACAAGCCGTGTTCCATGCGAAGGGATACCACGCTCTCCAGTCCCATACATCTGGCCGCGCCAGACCCCTCTGCCTAAAATATGTCCGGTTTTACTTGTGGCGTCAGGTTTATCGGGGTCACCACCACATAGTATAACCATTGCTTTCTGTTGAGTGCGGATTAGCGCGTCAAGAATGTTGGATTATTGTAGGGGGAGACATGGACCGACCTCTACCCATTCCATATTGTTAGCTGGAAGATGGAAATATCTAAGTTCACTCCCAGTAAGAGGGATGGCCAATGGGCTCTTTTCCAAGTCCAGAATGTCCCGCATCTCAACCTTCTGGTTTGGGTACCGAGCATCTCCGTAGTCGGGGTTTGAGATCCCCTTCCAAGAATTACTAGATCCGGTTTTCTTGAAAAACATTGCTCCAGCTATGAAACCATCTAGCCCTTCCCTCTCTTTTTGCTTGCCTATTTGCTCCATTTCATCGTTAGGTCGCGTTTTGCTTCTAAGCCGCTTTAGCACAGCCAGTTCATAGTCGAGCCTTTCCTTATCCACGGGCTTGTGCTTGTGTAGGCGCCTCCTGACTTCTTCCTCGCGCTGTGGAATGTTGCTCCATAGGCTGTCTCGTAGTTTCTTGCGACTTTCATCGAGGTCTTTCATGAGGCGCTTTTTCGCGTTGCTTCCCTTGAACCTCTTGCGAACGGATGAGATTCGTTCCAGCTCGTGTTGGATGCGTTCCCACTTATCATCCGTCACCTCGGCTTTGAACTCATCTAACTTCTCGAATCTGCTACTGAGGTATGCGTTAAGTAGATTGCCACAATGCTCCCAGGGCTTCTCGGCGTAGATCTTTAGGTCAACCTCGCCATTGGAATACCAGGGATCAATAGCACGATCGCACAGCTGTTCAGATGGCCGCTCGTTCCGCCCCGGGCTGGGTCCATTTCCATTGGTAGCCATGATCCTGAAAGAAGGCTCTCATGTGTAGACGAGTATTGGAGATGAAAAATTACGAATTACCGAGGTCTTTGATGAGCGGCGGCCATAGACCTGCTTTTGTAGAGGTACGCAGATCCATGCTGACTTGAGGCTCTGCGAGGATTACACGTTCATACGACTTAGCTTGCATAGGTTGGGGGCTATTTACGGTAAATGAGAAGCCGGGGAGTGCGGGCTGAAAGCACGATGGATCGAATTGCACCCCAGTCTCTTGCTTTCTACGACGACATTCTCCCACCGTGGCTGCATAACACCTCCACCATAATCAAGCAATATTTAGCGTCCAAGGTACGTAAGAAATCTCTGGTAGGGTGGTCAGACCGCGAACTATCAGCCGCACTACCAAGGGTCCCTTGTTTGGCCCCCAACAGCCCTGAGCCCGCTGTAGAAAAGCTCACGATATTGAAAGTCGGCCCTATTCAAAATTTTTGCAGCTATTCTCGTCGAGTTGCACGGTTTCGTATTTTCTAATTATTTAGATTCGCGAATTATTCTAAACAACAGCGCAGTGAAACCGTATGAAAGCGCAAGGCATAGCGGGACACGATCAATTTTTGTCTACCTCAAAACGGTGTGTTATAGGCCTCTATATTGAACAGGGGGGGAGAGTGGGAACCACTGCTCAGAAAGGCAGATGGATTCAAAGCAACGGCTGTCTGCAGCGTGGCATTAAACTATGAGCCATCGCAATTTTCTGAGCCTCGACTGCTTTCATTGGCTTTCTCAATGGACGGCGAAAAGAAAAGCAATATATTACGATACAGGCGGGATTGCAGGGTTCGCGCTAGTAACGGTTCACGTCGCTTACTCCGTATGCATGCTGCCTTTTCCAGCGCCAGCAAGTTTACGGCAGTATCGCTAGGCCGGCGATCACTACCGAAATGTCCAGGTCTACTGCGCACGCGACAAGGCTACAAATGTTGGTAGCTCGATTGCCATAGTCCTTTAAGATGACATATTGGCGGTCACGGAAGAGCCTTGGCACAATTGCCATCATAAATACAACTGCCATTACATGAGATCACGATCGGAGACGGCGATCATTCCTTGTCTGGGGTAGAAGCCGGCTCTAATGTGGTCTCATCCTGGGGAATACCCTGCAGGTAGTGAGTGCTACGAAATGCACCAGAACAGCATGTTACCTAGATCCCTCATCAAGGCCTCTAACAAGTCACAATTTTCTTACCACTCAAGCTAACTTTAATTCAACTTTTCAATGGTCCTTGTGCGGAAGCGAGGAGTAGTTGTCAGGTGTAATATTGACGATGTATAGCAGTTCATGCAGATGATCCACTGGCACCACCTGGTTAGGTATTTTAGTGAACGTAACGGTACTCCGATACTCCGTAGTACTCCGTATGCCAATTACTTGAAGCTGAGAAACATGAGGCGACTCTCACATACTGCTATTTTGAAGTGCTGTGACGTTCCCCATCCGAATTCAAACATTACAGATATACGGAATACTATTTTTGGCCTTGATCGCAGCTAATTGACCTCACCAGTGCTCATCTCTAGCCGAAACCTGTCTTTAGCTTTAGCCAGACGATTAGCGCTCCAATTCATTAATAGCCCAATTGCAATCCAGCTGTTGACATGTTATGCCCTGCCGGGAAGCCTCCGAAACGGCAACATCAGCTCAATTATAGCCTTAGTTGCGAACCTCCGTTGCAAAGCTCCGTTGCAATCTTTATTCAAAGACTTGTGTTGCGAATTATTGCGAACTTACGTTGCAAGTCATCCGAAGTTTCTATCGCGACCGCGCTAAGCCCTGCTATAAGCTTGTGTTACGAACGCACTGCCGAATTTTGCATTACAAGCAATGCGAAAATTTCTCCGAGCCTGATATTGCGATTTATTTAAAGCTCCTGTTGTAAACTTGTGCTGCGAGCCTTTCTGCACGCTTCCGCCGAGCCCTACGTGGTAAGCTGCTCAAAAGCTTCGAACGGCTTGCAGCGAGAGCTGTTAGCGAAAGCTCAAACCACATAACATACTTATCTTGTAATAGTGTGATGAAAATCAGACGGGCTAAAGGGTCAATGATCGGTCAATACCAAGTTGAAGGCTTAGCACTCTTTCGCATACAGATGTTGACTTGATAGAACAGATGGATGCATATTGTCAGTATATACGAAGTATTTAGCCTTATATATAGATGAGGAAAGGTTCATAGAAGTCTGCAAATGATGAACAGATAAGATTAAGAGCACGAAGTCCTTCTGCTCACGTGAAAACTCCGGATCATCTTTTGAGATCTTATTCCGGTAGTTGCCGTTGTATGCAGTGAAAATGGCACGCATAATAATTATCCGGCAGCTTCAGAGAATGGTAAACATTTAGTCAACGTGAGCCATGACTGTGTCCGATCCAAATAACTTTTTAATAAATGAAAGAGTCGTTGGTATATGGTTAGTATCAACGGCCATAATTCGCGATCATGCCCGCAATGCTAGCCTCATCGATTCATCACGGCCCAGTCTTATTGGGTAATAACAGACCCTTATTGCGAGCTGTGGATTCAACCCGCACAATGCATAGCGAGCGGACCTGCCGAGATGATAACTCCGCTACCGCCGGACACGCCATCCTATCCCGAAAACCGGCATATATATCCAAATAGCCGTGCGGGCGTGGCGGAAGCACATTATCTAGGTATACATTCTTACAGATGCCCGAGTTGATACATTTATATCATGGCTCCTGATATCATGGATCACCCCGTTGTCCGCCTGTTGAAGTCTCTGATGTCAATCGTGAGTACGAGTGAGCTCGAGCACGACATCGGTGTATTTCTAGAAGAACATCTTCAAAATCTAGGCTACACAGTCGAGCGCATACCCATTGCTCCGGGATCCACTCGGCACAATGTCTACGCATACCTCGGCTCTACGCGCACGACGCGCATACTCCTCACAGCTCACATGGACACAGTGCCACCCCATGTCCCACTAAGTATCGACGGCGATATCATTCGAGGAAGGGGGTCGTCCGATGATCTAGGTCCACTAGCAGCGCAGATCATCGCCGCAGAGGAATTAAGGAGAGAAGGAAAAGTCCGCGAGGAAGGAGGAGACATCGCATTATTATTCGTCGTGGGCGAAGAGAACGGTGGCCACGGGATGGTCGCGGCGAACGCCATGGGCGTGACCTGGGAATCCGGGATCTTCGCCGAGCCGACGGAGAGCAAGCTGGCCAAGGGCCACAAGGGACAAGTCGCCTTCGAGGTCATCGCGCACGGCCTCGCGTGCCACTCGGGGTACCCGCACCTCGGCAAGAGCGCGACGTCCGCGCTCCTGGCTGTGCTCAACGAGCTCGAGGCGACGAAGTGGCCGGAATCAGACCTCCTCGGTCCCTCGACGTTTAATATCGGGACCCTGCAGGGCGGGGAGAAACACAATATCGTGGCGCCGGAGGCGAAAGCCCTCTGTGAGGTCCGCATGGTCTCTGACTTACCCGGGATCAAAGCCAGGCTCGAGGAGATCGTCGCGCGATACCCCGACGTGGAGCTGAGGTTCGTCTTCGAGTACCCTGAGGCGTTGCTGGATTGGGAGATCGAGGGTTTCGAGGCTGCGCCCGTGGCGTTCGGCACTGATGTCCCGCGGCTCAGGGCCGAGTTCTGCGGCAAGAGGGTGCTGTATGGGCCCGGTTCAATCCTGGTGGCGCATGGGCCAGACGAGTATATTCGTATGCCTGAGCTGATTGACAGTATATCTGGGTATAAAAGATTGGTTACACATTTCCTTACGTAGGAGGAGAACCACATGGATGCAAGTCTGCCTTGAAACTCCTGAGTTATTCTATGCCCACCTCACTCATTGTCTACGGCTGAGGACAAATTTGGCAAAAAAAAAATAAAAAATAAAAATAAAAAATAGCGATCTAATTCTAAGTAAACCCTAATTTGTTTGACATGAAACCTTCTTGTACATCCCTCGCAGGAGACACTTAGGAACAAGACAAGCGATATAAAGCATTATATGTGTAGGACTAGAATCTTAACTTGCTGTCTAAGTATGGACTGATTAAAGAGCAGCTCAGGTGTACTGGAGTTATTCTTTTCGGTACTCGTCCGCTGGAACGCCGTTATCATGCACCCAGAATAGACTGTGCGGTTTGTCATCTTCACTCACTTTGAATTCTACCTTCCAAAACTCAGGACCTTGATCAGGGCCTACCCATCGGCCACGCCGGGACAATCCATTGCGTGGCTGGAGCCAGGTGAATATATCATACTCATAATGCAACAGGAGAAACTTTTCAGAGTCTAAACCTTGAAGACTCCAGTAGAGCTCATCGTTTTCCACGGTGACAACAATTTTAAAGATATGATGATGATCCCAGTACGTACCGACGTAGTCCTCAAGTTTTCTTGGAGAAGTTCCGTTGGTTCGAGTTTGCTGTAGTTCTTTAACAAGGTTAGGATACCACTTCAGACTCTCTGCAGCTGATGTTTTGGAAGCGGTAATGTAGTCATTTCGCTTCGGCTCGGGAACTTCAAGGAATTCCTCTAGAACTAGCTGTCCGACCCAATCCGGCACATCATTCAAAGATAGAGCGTTGGACAAGATGACAATTGCACTATCCGTGTCGGGGAGAAGAATGGCACAGGCAAGAGCACCAGGGCCACTTCCCTGATGGAAGATGACGAGACGAGGTGTGACTCCTTTGCCAACTACAGGCATGCCGTCTAGCATTAAATCAGGGTTGATGCCTATTTGGCCCATTCTGCCAGGAAGCTGAACTCTCGCCCAGCCAAAACCATAAGATGCCTCATTCCTTGAAGGTTGACTCATTATTGTTTTTGCTGACATCAGATGATTGACTTGTTTCAATGGAAGTCCCTCAGTCGAAGTCCTCTCTGACGCAAGCTGGTCGTTGAAGCCCTTCATGAAAGCTCTGTATAGCTTCATAAGGTCACTAACACACGAGCGCATTCCTGCATGCGGAGCGCCAAACCAAGCATCCCCGAACTTTACGCAAGGGACGGGTACTGAATTACCGTCGTCAAGTGCGTTGTAGCACTTTCCAACGTTGTGTAAATGTGAGGGCGGTGTCTTGAGATAAGTCCGGGTCATACCCAAAGGGTCAAAAATCCGACTTTGAATAAAGTCAAAATATGATTGTTGGCTTAATGACTCAATGACCTTGCCAGCTATCTCAAATGCTAGATTGTTGTAAGCAAACTGGCCACGAAATGGAAGGAGGCGAGTCTGGCTATTCAGGTATGCCATCGAATCTCTCTCGCTAACAAGTACGTTGTTCTCGGTGCCGATAAAGAGATTGTCGCCCCAAGCCAGGCCCGATCGATGAGAAAGGAGGTCTGCGATCGTCATATGGTTTTGCAAAACCTCATCATTGATATTCAATGAAGGGAGAACATTCTTAACCAATGTGTTCCAGGTTGCCTTTTTCTCCTCGACGAGGATACCCATAGCAGCTGAAGTGACGGCTTTCGTAAGGGAACAGACAGGTAGGATGGTCTCATCCGTTGGCTTGACGCCCTGGTCGACATCGGAATAGCCGTAACTCGCATAGTAGACTCGTTCTCCCTGGTGCATCACACCTAGAGACAGACCCGGTGTACCGCCAATACGCATTATCTCTTCGATTTTGGGACGCAGGGCGTCAAGTCGAATACCAAAGTCTGCCATGGTGCTTTCAGGCCTTCCTTTCGCTAGATGCCGATTACAAGAACTGTGAAAACTTGTCTCATCGAAGGAAACTCACAAATGGACTCACAGAGTTTCCAGTCATGTGGAACTTGTACCTTTGTACCTTCATATCGTGACAATGAATGAGGAATCTGTTTGCCTCGTTATTCATACTGTGCTCTCATTGAGCGGAGACTAGAGCCTTTACATTAGACACGGTAGCGAAGATTGGGCCTGGGTATTAACATGGAACGCACGCATACGCCCATATGAAGCTTGAATAAATAGGTGGATAGGGCCGAAGGCCCTATCGCGAAGGTTGTGAACAGCCAGCTGTATTAAATGTACTAAAGGTGAAAAATCTCAGTCCAGGAGAGCAAAGCTTGCGAAGCTACGCAAATTTGTAAGTGACACAAGCTACAAACTGGCTTGGGCGCGTGGCTAAGCCCCTCGCCCTGTCACAGTATTCACTGAGCGGGTGAAAGTACCTAAGCATTATATACGATCTTATATGCTGCAAAAGTGAGTGCTTAAGCACTTATTCCAGAGACGACATGTATTCAATGCCGAAAAGTCAATCTATGGAGATAGTTGAGGATTGATAGCGTATATCTTACACTGGCTAGGACCAATATTACGACAGTGAGACCTTTGGCCGAATTAGCTATACCGATACGACTTGAGAAGGGGTTTTAGTGAATTCTAGCAGCCCTGAGAATGTGGGCTTCTCTTAACAACAGTTAATACAAGGTAATTAGGGAGTCTCGTGTTAATGGGATGGTAACGTCTACATCATGTTTTGGGAGTCTCGATAGATGTTGAATAACTACTACCGGAGTTAATGCCCAGGATGAGGGCCGGGTGCAGGGTTAGAAAGCGACCACGCTTGCAGGATATATCCAAAGAGCAATAACTCGATTCATCCTAAGCCTGGAGAATGTTGATTTCAGACTAAACTTATTTCTATCCGGCAATTTCCATTTAGTTTGACGATACTCCCCGACATGTAATTCTACGGCCATGGTTCATGGTTTGCTTTCCGCGATCACTTGGCCCCCTGTGCATTTTAAAAATAATAAAGACGCATGAAATTAATGTACTGTCGGATTGCTTAATCAAAGAAAAAACTTAATGAAGGCGAATCCCACCTCGTCAGCAAGCCGGTTTATCGATATGTTTGGGGCGCTCAAGTTTGTAAGATGGCGGTACTATTGGAGGTGACACCAGAGTCTGGAATTTCGATTCCACTTCTGAAGCGGTTGAGAAAAGTTGTAGTCTCATTCTACTCCAGAGGGAATATATAGCGGATGTGATGTAGCACTTACCAGTTGCCATTCCATGATTATAGGTAAACAAGGCGCCAAAACTCGGAAAAGAAAAAGTTAACGTTACACAATAGGCATTGGCTCAATGATCATATTAGTACAGTGCTCCTGTTCTATTATAGCTGACGAGCCTTCTTTTTTTAGTCAGTCCTTAAAAGTTACTACAATAGGTACTAATACAAATAGTTGAACCCTGCTGGAATGCTGGGCGTGTCCCTTTCCCCTAGTGACCTCGGTTTATTGAACTACGGCTTTCATTGTATCATCGAAGAAATTCTAGTAATTAAGATTAACCCTCAAAGCCATGGAATGATCTTTATACGCCCGATATCCGATTTATGGACTTGGGGGGGGGCAGAGCTCTAGTTTATGGTAATAACACACACCACTAAAGGGTTCCTGTAATACACTGCATGATCGAATTGGCAGGTTGGCGGAATAAGAAAGCCACCTATCAAAGGCCATATTATTGGCCAGGGGCTTATTAATATAGCTTCACTGCTTCCTTATGAGTGCAATTCTCATGCGGGAGAAGCGTTCCGCTTCACGCCAGTTCTCATGATCCGGAAGAGCCCGTCGTTGTCTCTATCCATTCCGCCGAATTTCTTTTGATCTCATGGACACCAACTCATTGAAGGATTCTCATTGGGCTTGCGTACTATTAGGCATGATGGCATGCACCTTCAGCTGCACCTCGTCTCAACTTCGTTAATTACATGGTTTGGAGAGAAACGTAGCCACACGCGAAATCTTCCACCAATCAGCAGCGGCTATACCCGCGAACAATACTGTGACAGTTTGTATAAAACGACATACTGAGGACGATGAACAAGAATATGGGACATGAGAAGTTGTGATACTCGCATAAACCCTTCTGTATTGTCAAGATCTCGCCACCATGAAGCTAACTATCGCCTCCAGCCTGCTCCTGCTCGACAGCTACGTCTCAGCCCACGGCTATGTCCAACAAATCGCATTGGGCAGCAAGCTAGTCAACGCATGGAACCCGTACAAAGATCCTCAGAAGAAGCCTCCTGTCAGTGTCATTACGAGACACTTTCTCGACAATGGGCCAGTGACCGATGACATGTTCCTAGTACGTTTTCGCGACACCCCTTTAGTATTTGAGTCTCCCGCGCGGTAGCACTTGACTTGTCAAGAATCTAGACCGATGCCATCACTTGCAACTATGGCGCTAAGGGCGCAGCCAACAATGTGCCCGTGAATGTCACAGCCGATGTGGCTGCCGGGAGCAAGGTCACGTTCTTCTGGACCGATTGGCAATCCGATCACCCGGGCCCAAGTACGCACCTTCGTCATAATTCTAACTAGACTCATGAAGATGCGCTAACAAATCACTTGCTCTGTAGTTATGACATATCTCGCCAACTGCGGCGGATCCTGTGAGAAATTTTCCGGTGCGACGGGCGCTGTGTGGGTGAAAATCCACCAGGCAGGCTATGATGCCTCGCTCAGCCCCCCATGGGCTTCCAAGCGGCTGCCCGAGCAGAACAGCACCTGGACAGTGACTTTGCCATCGACGGTAGCTCCGGGTCAATACATTCTCCGGTATGTTCACAGCAATAATTCAGATTCTGTCACGGAGTATTACATGCTGACGAAATCTCGCCTCTAGCCACGAGATCCTCGGCTTGCAACGTACCAATACGAACGGATCTCTCGCGCAGTTCTACCCTAGCTGCCACCAGATCACGATCACCGGGAGCGGTAAGACGGCTCTGCCCAAGGGAATCGCTTTGCCTGGCGCATACCAGCCCGACGACAAGAAAAGCGTAAGTATATCTTTGAGGCTTCCTAGCATATGAGACTGCGCTGACTAGGGTTGGCTTCGCTAGATCTTCCTCGAGTACCGTGACATATCGGCCACCAATCCGTACACGGCGCCAGGTGGTCAGGTTTGGGGTGATAATGGCTGGACAGACCAGCAGAACATGAATGCAAAGCAGTGATGGGTTCTACGTGGATAGTGTTGCGTTTTTACCACGATGCTTGTATCTGATCACAATCACCGTCAATATTAGACACAAGACCTCCTTTCGTCATGTGCGTCTTCTATATTTAAGTTTTGTATCGTGCAGATGACGCCTGAGCAGTGGACAAGGGAAACGCTAGTATCTATCGCCTTGTTTCAACATACATTCATCAGTCGTATCATAAAAGCGAGCCAATATGTGACATGAACCGTTCAAACTAACACATTCTAGGCATTATATTACCCCCAAAGGCCTACCCTAGATCGTCATAAAACGTCTCGAAACGTGATTATCTTTCATATTGATCCTCACTCAAAATGACCGACCAGACCGAACAGCCTAGCTAGTAAAGTAGGCCCTGAGCTTCGAAATATTGTTGTTATTCATGATGAATGCCGGAGGAAGTGGTTGCGCCACATGCTCCTGCAGACGAGCCACAACCGATAACTCGATGATTGAATCGACACCGAGATCTTGCAGTGAAACGTCGTCGGTGAGAGATCCCGACTCCACGCCGATTTCGGCGGCAAGAATGTCAATAATAGTCCCAAAATCGACGCCGGTCTTTCCATTTGAAGCTTGATGTTGACCGTTCGTCTGTTCTTTAGGGGGCGAAGAGACTGGGGGGTTACTTGTGACCTCGCTAGACGTGTCTCTTCTAGGACTGTCTTCGCGGGAGTTCACCGCATAGGTCGTGATACTACTGCTTAGTTTCTCTGGAAGAGGGGCGGGCGACGCCGATTCTAGGTACCCGTTTCTCTTTACAGTGGAGTTTGGCATGAGAACTGGTGAGTGATGCATGTTTGCTGTCCGTTGGCCGTTGACTTGGTGACCGTTCCGTGTGTCCTCCCCATTGAGCATGCTCTTGGCACCCGCAGGGTCTGGGCGGAAGATGAGACGTTTAATCACAGTGACGGCAAATCCAGCTCCGTCCAGAACGTGGATATCGCCAATCAATGCTCCGGACCGACCATGTGGTTGCATGCGAACGTGCGCTCGGTAAGTCTTACCAGCTTCTAATGGCATTAGTAGTTGCATCTTGCCCCATCCGTAGCATATATGCTGAGAACGAAGCGAATAATTGAGGGGTATAGTCGCGAGCTGTATCAATGCTTCTAGCCACTGCGGATTGCATGTATAGCTGCCCGTACTGGGTGGAACATGGAGCTTCCCGACAGCCTCGAGGGTACTGGTGCTAACAATGACATCTTCAATCCCAGGAGATGCATCATCGTATGCGACGTATCGATGCGTATCGGAACGTGTGAGATGAGTCGCCTGCCCGTTGACCATTAAAAATTGAAGCAAATCCATTCGAGACTGATGTAGATACGCATTACTGTTAGTTTCTAACAACCAGTCTTCGCCATCGCTGAAGACTATCTTGCATCTTGCCAGCTCGGTGCTCTCGCCGGACGACGATGTGATCGAGACTTGGATCTCATTCGTATCAGTAGGAAACTGCGTAGCTGTTGTCTTGAGTGTGGCCATGCTTGCCAGTGTGTATCCCATCGAAAACTCAAGATCCGACACTCCTATAGTGGCGTAGGTCTCATTGGATGTCTTATGAAGGTGAGAAGCAGCAGCCATCGCCATTTCCACGAGAATAGAACCGGGGCACATTGAAGTTCCTTCAATTTTAGTGCATTGCAATAGATCCTTCAGTTCTTTGTTCGCAAGCTCGGTGGAAAAGGTTAGCTTTCGAACACCCTTCTCTGTCGCGTCTCTTTCAATGTGATGCAAGGTGGGATTCTCTAGTTGCACCTTTTGAGGACCTGCTGTTGCATCGTGTGTGGGTTTTCGATTCTTGCGGATCATCCAGTCACCATCATACTGGATCCAGTATCGCTTCAGGTCGAATGGGTATGATGGCAATTGTAGCAATTGCAAGCAATCTAAATACTCCCTGTGATACTCATCCCATCGAATGGATCCGTTGCTACTATAATACATGCTCAGGGCCTTACTGATAGTCTCCCAATTTGGTTTCTTTGGATCGAGGCCCGCAGCCAGTTCAGTTGGCTTTGCATGGAGAGCGGAGGCAATCATGGGCATACAGGCTGGCGCGGGTCCCAACTCAATCCAGAACGCTTTTTGCTCGCTCTGTATCAATGTCTCAAGTTCGACGAGTGCCTCTTCAAAACGAACCGGCTCTCGGGTCTGTCGACACAGATAGTCTACACCTATTATGCTTTCATCCCTTACCACTTGAGCAAGGAGTGTTGAAATGACCGGTATGGTGGGCTTTTGGAACGAAACGTCTTGAGCTGCTCGGCGATAGGCCCCAAGAATGTGATCCATCTGCTTAGAGTGATAACCGTAGGTCGTGTGCAATTTCGTCGCTTTGACGTTTACTGATGTAAGGTGCGACAAAAGCGAGTCTATATCTGCATCCTGACCGCTAATAACTATCTGCTTGGGGGAGTTATAACAAGCGATCTCGCAGCGAGGGAAGGTTTGAAGCAGGTTGATAGCATCAGCAGCAGATATAGAAGCAACTATCATCGAGTATTCATTGCTCGTGCAAGTCGATTCGAGTAGGAGGCCACGCCTACCCACAAGCCAGAGCGTATCGGCAAGACTAAGCGCTTTGGAGATGCAGAGTGCAGCATACTCACCTAAGCTGTGGCCTATTACCGCTTGGGGTTGGATTCCCCACGATTGGAGCAGAGAGGCCAGTGCCACTTCAAGTGCAACCAGGGCTAATTGCAGCTTGACAGGCTCAAAATCGCTGCCGCTACCGGCGATAACATCAATGAAAGAGGGCAGGCCCATATCACGGCAGAGCTGGTCTGAGTGGTGGATATGACTACGAAAGGTAGCATTTGTGGCGAAGAGGGCCTTTGCTCGAGGGACGGTGGACGTCTGACCCGTGAAGACAAATACACAGAATGGATGTTCCCCGTATCTCGTCTTAGGAGTTGCGAGCTCTACCTCAAGCCTCTGTACCAACTCATCTAGCGACTGTATAGAGCAGGCGAAGCGGTATTTATGGTGCAGCCGTCTTGCCGTGAGAGTGTAAGAAAGGTGTGGAAGATTTATCGCCGCGTTGGCTTGTAGATACTTCAAGAGCCGTAACAAAGCATTAGCCAATGCCGTTGCCGTAGCTGCTGAGACTGTTATGGGGTAATGAGTCCGCGTATCTATAGCATTTGAAGGGCTAGGCTTGTGCTCCTCCAGGAGCATGGCCGTAATCCCGCCTGTTGCATTGAAGTTATTGACCAGCATTCGTCGCTTGCCATCCTTGGCTAGTGCCGGATAATGCATATTCTCTTGAGGCACCACGACACCCAACTCATCAAATGCGGGGAGCTTAGGATTAAGACGCGTCTTGATACCGATATGCTGAGGAATTGTCTGGTGCTGCAACATCAGCAATCCTTTGATTAAAGAAGTGACCCCAGAAGCCGCTTCCGAGTGACCAACGTTGGGCTTTACTGAACTAATTGTCAGTGGACGATCTTTTGAGCGTGGTTGATTGAGTAGGCCAGCAACAGATGTTGACTCGGCCATGTCTCCGGCTTGCGTTCCGGTACCATGAAGCTCAATATGGTCAATATCGTCGACAGTCATCCCTGCAGCGGAAAGAACAGTCCGGAATAATGAAATTTGAGTATCGGCCTCGGGGTGAGTGAGGGAGATGGCTGTGCCTGCATGATATGTTTCCACGGATCGGATCACGCCGAGAATGTTGTCCTTGTCGCGAATGGCGTCTGCAAAACGTTTGAACACAACAGTAGCGAATCCGTCTGCTCGGCAATAACCATCTGCAGCTTCATCAAATGTCTTACAAGGCCCAGTTGTATTAACGAACCTGGCACGAGTCAGCCCGGCAAACATGTCGGAGCAGGTTAACAAGTTCGCGCCTCCCGACAGTGCAACATCGCATTCTCTGAGCTTGAGACTCATCATGGCCTGATGCATGGCTACAGCACTAGCGGAACATGCTGTATCAACGCTCATGCTCGGGCCTTCCCAACCAAAGTAATAGCTGACGCGCCCGGGACCGAATGCACGAGTTCCTCCAGTAATATAGTTGATATCGACATCCTGGCTCGAGTTTGCTTGACGATAATCATCGCCCGCAACGCCGTAAAACGTGCCGTTCTTCGGGCGAGAGCCGGAATCGCCGGTATCATAATAACCGGCCGATTCCAGGGCTTCATAAGCGGTCAACAGCATAAGTCGCTGCATCGGGTCCGTCTGGGCTGCTTCGCGTGGCGACATCTTGAATAGCGCAATGTCAAAGTTCCCCACGCCATCATAGAAGCAGCCGTAGGGTGTTAAGCTAGTATTCTTTACTTTACCAGTTTTATCAACATGTGAATTCACGTCAAAGCGGTCGGCTGGTACCTGAGGCTTATTAATAAGGAACGTGAACAGGGACTGGGACGGGCTTACTAGTCGATGTTGATCCGTTCCCTCCACCAAGACCTTCCACAGTTCATCTATACTCTCCGCACCAGGAAACCTGCCAGCCATGCCCACTACGGCAATTAAATCGACAGCATCGACGGACGGGGAATCACTTATAGGAGGCTGCAATTGACGAGACCCAAGCCGGTAGACAAGACTTGGACGTAGCGTCCGTTCTAGCGCGCTCATACGAGCCGGTCCAATTGACGTCAAATGTACATCGCAGTTTGCTGTGCGCTCAGAAATTTGGCGAAGATCATCATCGAGATCTAGAGGCTGCCGCAAAATCTCCTGAAGGGCTAGTTGCAATACATCGCGGAAAGATTGAGGCTGGGTGGTCAGGGGATGAAGCAACGACTCGCTGGCTGAGAAAGGTCGCTTGAGGAGAGACGAATCGCCCACAATGTAGTCTAGGTCTGGCAGAGGCAAGTGGGCGGCATGATATGCTCCATATATAGGCAATGGAAGTTGGCGGGCAGTGCTGAGAGCGCCAGAAGACAGAAATGCTTGGAGTAGCGTCGGAGGTCCACTTAGAGTGACGGACGAAGCTGAAAGGGCGCTGATGTAGACGTGTTTTATATCTGGAAGAAGCTTCAGACCATTAGAAGTGCCAATAAGGGACAAGGACATAGCAACCAACCTTGCTTTCGTTAAACCGACGTAGCTCATCTTTGATAGTCTCTATCGCAACTCCAGATACCCCTACAGACCATGATTGAGGTGAGGCCTCTATGACATGACTTCGCCGAGATACTTCAACGCCAAGCCGGAGGGAGATTGGAATTATAATGGGACCTAAGCGGAGGATATCGCCGTCTGACAAAGCAACGGCGGCAGTCAGAGCGGCCAGGTTGCCGGTACAGATCCCGACGATAGTGCGTTCTTTCTGTAGCCAATCCTCACCATTACGTTCACGATGTCTGTGCACGATGTATAAGCAAGAAGGCAAGAAATGAGACAAGCAAAACAGCTAATTCATACATTAGCAGCCACCCCAGCTGAGTTATACAGCTTAATACAGAGGCGGTTGCAGCATGGCGAATCTCATGAGTTTGGACATGGTCTACTAGCTGAGCAAAATCTCGTCCTTGGAAAAGCTGCCTGTAATCGGGAGGCAGGACGGCCACAGCAGATTGCAGTGCATCAAAGCAAGAACGAAGAAAAATGCCGAGCAAGTCCGACTTCTGTATCTCACGTAGAAGATCAATCAAGGAGACGTAAGGCTCCACGGACTGATCACCGAAATAGAAGACGTTAGCCGTTGCTGTCATGTTGGGCAATTCTAAGCAGTAGCAGAGGAACTGAGGCCGTGCATCGGAAACAGAAGAGGACACGTTCTACTGTACTTCCATGAGCTTGTCTGCTGGATGAATGAAATGCCGTATTATACAGTCGGGCGCCCAGCGCCGACCCCACCTCCGGTTGATGTCTTCAGATCATTGAGACATGCGCTGTCACCTTCGAAAGAGTGGACCATACATGGCAAAAGCTGCCAGTTTATCTGACTGTCGAGTTACCTCGCCGAAGAACTCAGAAGAATGAAGCATATTTTGGTAGCACTGCATGAAGAGGAAGATCACGATGGGTGGGGGCAAAGGGGGTGTGGAATTTCTATTTCACTGACCAGGGTCCGAGCGATAGCGAGTGGTTCCTGAGCCGATGCCGCTAAGTATGTGCCTGGATGGCGCTGGTGTCAAACCTGCAGCGGGACTGCTAGCACACTGTCCCACAAGGTTAGTGAGTTGAGGAAACTGGGGTCAGTTCATCTCACGCTTTGTACACGGCCAGATAAGAATCAGTATACATCCCTAAGCGAACCTATCCCGCGTATACAAAATTCAAGAACGACGGATTGATCAAGCACATTACTATTATTTGATTTCTAATTTCAAATTATGTGTCGTTGAAGAAACGTGATTGAATATACGGACTGAGAAGTCGATGTGTGTGCCCGGCTGATCTTTCCTTACAGGTAATCCGCTCCTGGCCACACGGGCGGGGCAAATAGCACGGCAGGCTAGGACCAGGGTGTCCAGGCGTCGACTAGCTCCCTTTTTGACAGCTACAAAGTATTAACTGCACCTGCAGGCACTACGGAGTATGTGCGGCCTACATCCATAGCAGGCTCTGTCACGTTGCGATATTAAGAGATTCACCGAAACAGTACGTAAGTACTACTTGTGAAACCAATCTGTTGGCCATTTGGCGTTGTGGGGAAATCTAACGGACTCTTTGTGATTCATACAGCCAAAATTGCAAGTCCTACTTGAGCAAGACACTCACTGTTCTACGCTACCACCAGCTATCACCCTTATCCTCACTTCCAATATCTTTCAACTGAAACCACCAGGAAATGTTGTTACTGCAAATCCACCCATCGTCTGATTTACTGTACCACTTACTCGGTCCAGCCTATTTCTACCATACTCATAGTGCTGCCTTGTGGGCGGCGCACTGCCTCTATTACGTACCGTGGGTCTGCTGCATTGAGAATACGCTGGTACTCAGCGGCAGTGCGCTCCTGTGCGTTGAAGATAGTCGACATGATGGCATCCATCTGGAAGCCAAAGCGGCCCGTAAGGTCGGTGACGGGTCCGTCCTCCAGCACATATTCGTTGATAAGTAATTTTGTGCCCTTGCGCATAGCCGGGACAAGACCCTTCAGAATCTTGGTCGCGTACTTGTCAGCCCAGTTGTGCAGGATATAGCGCAGGATGAATACGTCCGGCGATGATCCCTCAGTCTGCGGCGTGAAGAAATCGTGCTCGACAAAGTCAATGCGGTCTTTGAATTCACTGGGCAGCAGCGCAGGTGCTTCCGAGACCACATAAGGAAGATCCTGGACGGTGTAATGTATATTCTTCGTGTGACGCGCAAGATACTGGCTGATCTGGCCGTTGCCGCCGCCTATGTCGACGACTACCTTGCCAGGCTGGTCGAGAGACGCCCAGTCAAACGACGCTAGCATGTGTCGCAAATCCCAGGATTCACCTTTTGTGAAGTAGCGCATGGCTCCGCCGAAGCGCCGCCCTCTCTCGGGGTGGCTTGTGAGGAAAGCAAAGATAGGCTGTTCTGTCTCGTTAAACATGCTGAAGGCGGTTTTATCAGGCTCAGTCGCGTCTTGGTTGTTCTTCTCCCACACGTCAATCAGCTTTGACGAAGCAGGTCCGAGATCATCTATCTCAAGGCCGACCGCGTCGTAGAATCCCGGATCCGTGACTAGACGCCGAGAAGACGCGGTGTGTTTCACAAGCTTCGTCTCCGGGTCTTCAGTGAAGACACGATTACCCATGGCCAAGCGAATGAAACGTCGGCAGAGGTCTTCCTTCAAACCGGACGCGGCAGCGATCTCGGCATAAGACGCGCTGCCATTGAGAGGCACAGCATTTGCTAGCTTGTAATGATATACAACGCGCAAACCGAGTGCGTCGGCCCACTGGTTCATTGATTGTTAAGCTAAATTCTCTCCAATATGTTTACAGAAGATAGTATAGGTCGCTACTCACATGGAGTGCACAGTCCAAAGTGGTCTGTTCGGCGCCTCGGCTCAGCTGCTTTAGCTCGTGCACATCGTTGGCTAGAGCCCAGCGCTCATCTTGGAGCTCATCCGGCAGCTGATCGAGGGTGTCTTCTTCAAATGACGGATAGGCAATATTCTGGGCCTCAAAGTAACCGTCGAGCTTCTTAGCTCTAGCGAGAATGCTCTCTGCCAAGGACGTTAAAGATGGCATGTTGAAATAGAATACAATAATTAGTTGGCAGTTACGGTTAGTGTTGTTGAGATAGAAGCGGAAGCTGAAGTTGGATACTTTGGCTCGAGTAATAAGGAGACTCTTGATTTCAGTATAGGTTCAAAGACAAAGCTATAGAAACAACCCCGCTATCCCTTGACGTCCCGGAATTAGTCTATCGCAAGGGCGAATGTTACTCGTCATAGAGCTATGTGTCATAACGGCACAGGTGCAGAGGCAGGCGGGCACATACGAGACATTGTTATTAACTCGGTAAGGGAGCCTCCCAGATATCCGCACACCCGGTGGGCGTGCGATTACATCCTTCAGGATCTCTCAATGGTAGCAATCATCAAAGTGCCAGGCAGGAGGATAGATAATCCAAACAAAGTCGATAAGGGATGATCTGATCAGAGGGGTAGATAATGTAGACTATCATGATAACCCCTGTAGGGGAAAGGGGGTTAGTAGGGTATCTGACGTGCAGGCAGTCCTCGATCGTAACTCCGATCCTTTCGGAGCCGGGCAACACGCAGGGCATCATCAGATCCTCGTCCAAACATGGGGTACGGCACGGTTTTAACCGTCCCGCTCACGCACAGGACCAGGCCACACTTGGTGAACATGCAGGGTTGGTTGCCTACTTACTAGTTCACATACGCACCCAGTAGTCTGAGGAGGTCTCAGGACGGACTACGGTATGCATGCTATAATTAACACAATCATATTCTCCACCATATAAAGACCGCACCGAAACCCATCCCACCCTCTTCCTGCTGCAGAAAATGCCTAGGTTAGGCGGGTTTATTACGAAGTAGATGTGATAGACACTCCGCGTCTGACAGCCATCTTTTAACAACCTGATCTTCGAACGGCGTTACTACCATACGTAAGCACTACTGCTCTACCGTATTATTCCCGCTTGGCAAACAGAATCGTATGTGGAATGTGATGAATGTTTGCCTGCATAGATAGCCAATAGATTCTGAAGTTGCATCAAAACCGGAGCCTTTTCCTGTACCATGCATCAGTACCATGCAGAGTAGGGTAAGGTATGTGATCCTTTCCTTGGATCCCCCGTGCCAGGTTTGCCTGGAACAGCAGCTTTACCACTTTGCGCTTTGCATGAGACCCTGGCCACGCCAGATTGGAGTTCAGATCTATTGCGAGCCGGCTTCAGCCACAAATATGAGCGCTGCAGGTTAATCTTGGCTCGTCACATAATAAGGTCTAGGTAACCCCAAATGTTGTGCGCTGCGCCGAGACGCATTCAGTATTCTATTTGATTTTCTCGTGCTTCTCTGCCAAATCTACTACCTAATTCGTGGCGCCCGCGCCGCAGAGTTGCGGCTACGGCCGATAATCACATTACACAAACATGGAGTCTTTGAGCCCAGAGGAGCTGGCCAGAGACCAATCGCCTCAGTTGTTGGCCATCTTCATCGTCTTCACCACCTTGCCGCTGATTGCCGTTACCTTGAGGATAGTGGCACGAAGAGTTACGCATCAAAGGATAGGTCTTGATGATATACTGATTATTATAGCTGTTGTAAGTCTGCTCCCGCCGATGCGCCATACTCAATTCTAAATTTCGAATTCTTAGGCTTTATGCCTCGCGCAACTTGCGTTCCTCATCGAAGCATTACGCTATGGACTGGGCAAACATATCCAAGTGGTGCCACCGTCGAGCATCGGGCCCAATCTCCTCTACACGTTTTTGAGCGAACTTTATTACGCGATCGACGTAACACTTATAAAAATCTCCATTTTGACGCTATACCTGCGTCTATTCAAGATTAATCCACTCTTTAGGAAGGGCTGCTATGTTATGATGGCATTCGTTCTAGCTTGGGGTATTGCTGTCCTCCTCACGACCATCTTTCAGTGCTCGCCGATTGCTGCTGCATGGGACAAGACGATTCCCAAATTCAAATGCTTCAACCTCGCTTCTTTCGTTATTGGATCAAATGTGCCGAATATTCTCGCAGATGTCGTCATTATTATTCTGCCAATGCCGTTATTATTGAGTCTGAAGTTATCTCCGATCCGCAAGCTAGGCCTGGTCGGTCTGTTTTTGGTTGCTGCCATGTTAGTGAACCATTCCGCTGAGGTAGCAGAAAAAACGCTAATATGTATTACAGTGCCACCATCATTAGTCTCCTACGCGTTATATTCAACGCCAAGATCGATCCAACTGATCCAACATGGAATTTCGTCACCGTGGCCATTCTCTCGACAGTTGAAGTCAACGTCGGCGTCTGCTGCGCTTGTATGCCTGTCATATATCCACTTTTCCGCGTTTTCGTCGGCAAGAAGATTGTATCTACGACTAGTTCGAACTCGAACAACGCCGGTTATGTCTATAGCGGGCACTCGTCGCGCAAGCGACAGAGGCTAGCAAGTTCCGATGTGGATCCGTCTGATACCGACCAGCTTTGGTCAACAAGCGCTGGTACCGGCAGTGTAGCGAGGGAGGGGCCCGAAATCCCGATGAATCGCATTATGGTTACGCGCGATCTTTCTATCTGGCCACCGCCCAAAGAGTGACGACGGTGTAATTGATTTGAAGGAAATATGTATTTTACGATATGATGTATATATAGTCTGCGATGTATCATTTTTACTTGTACCACGACATCTAAGATACCAGTATGTAATGTTAGTTCTTCATTCACGACGACCAAGATACCAATCAAACTTCGAATTAATTTCATCGGCTGCCCTCTGAGAGTCCCTTGGTCCACCACCTTCATCTCACGAGCCTTGATCTTGAATTACTGGAAGACTAGGTCAGGTTCTCACTGTTCAGTCCAGTGTACTGGGCCGCGCACGCGTTTGAGTCCTGGTTCCATTCGTGTCGCGGGTCGAACCCCCGTGATGATCATAAGGAATTGATGTTATGATAAGTCATGTAGGGAACAATACCTACCTTACTGGTGATCCCCATTCGGAGATCTCGGTAGCAGACAGAACAGGGACAAGCCCCGCATACTATCCAGGAGAGAACCAGGGCCCTGGTCACGTCACGCAGCATACTGATCCTACTGCGACGCAAACTGCGCCCTGTGGCAAGGTTCAAATCCTTCTCTCAATTTTCTATGCATGACTGCAGCAGTCTTTCCGCACTGCATACTTCAAAGGGGATGACCACCCGCTGACTTACATGCCAAGTTCTTGTGTTGTTCGGATGGCATCTCGTTTTCAAGCTTGAGCAGCAGAATAACGACGAGAGAAGGAATCAGAAGCATATGCACATTAATCTAGAACGCAGGGATAGCGAAGCAGCTTTTTACTGTCCAATGAAAAAAATTGAGCTCGATCCTGCACTAATGCAACTCGAAAGTACCGTGCGGACGCCAGTTGGTGAACCCATACTCTGTACAGGGTCAAACCTCACGACCCTCCTGTATGCATCTCCAATCCTTATCTACTGGTTGCAGCTCAAAGACATAAACGGTGCGGCATGAGCGCCGCAGCCAAATAACGAATGCGAACACACGTAGTACCATAGGTAACGGCGGCTTCGGTCGTCCCATGTCTTACTGAACAGGTGGCGATTCACGGCAGTGTTTTGCTAAGTACAACGACCGATCGTAGAGTAGGTAAAGTCGTCATGATGGCTACTGATAGATATCATGAGATATTGACTGGGCTAGGACCTAATGCAGGCATTCTGCGAGAGATAATTGGTGGATTTACTGACACTGAGCCCTCGAATGCGAAGCCCAACTTATCGCTCGAAGACCTCGGCCTAGATTCCATCGCAGCTGTTCAGCTGGCAAATGAATTGTTCATACGGCTTCAATTGCAGATTCATCCCGACGAACTGTTCCAAACCTCACTCAGCTCTCTTGCGGAGCATGTTCAAAAGTCACCGCCGCCGCCGACTAGGGCTAGGTCACCAGTGACACCAACAGCCAGTGGTTCGACGACTGTGTCACTATCCAACATTGAGACCAAATCAAAGGCCGTGGAGATCCCAGTTCAGCAGATTCCAGAGACTCCCGCATTATTAAAGTCCGACATAAATTTGTCTTCATCTCACTCAAAAAGTTCTTTCGATCCTTTCGAGATTCTAGCGCAATCCAAGTCTACGTATGAAGCGTCTGCTCACAAGAGCGGTTTCGCAGACTACTGGAGCAATGTCTCGCCCCTTCAGAACGACCTTCTTCTCGCTTACATCAATGAAGCCTTCATCACTCTCGGTGTTGACTTGTCAGAGCATCCAAATGGAGTCGAGATACCCACGATCCCTTGTATCCCAAAATATGATCGATTAATGAAGCGATTACTGGATATCCTAGAGAGCCGCTACATTGTCACCCAGCGTGGGGGCAAGGTTCTACGCGGGAGTGATCGCATTAATGAGGTCGCGTCCTCGCGCCTATGCGAGCAGTTTCGCACCGAGCATCCTGCATTCGAATGCGAGGCCAAACTCATGAATCTCATCGGGCCTCGACTTGCTGAGTGCCTTAGCGGCAAGCTTGATCCCCTATCAGTGCTATTTAGCAGCGCTGCATCGCGGCAAATCATGGAAAACTTCTATCTTAGCGCTCCTATAATGGCAGCTCATGCTGAACAGCTGGTATCGTTCATGATCAACCTTGTACGAGGGATAGCTGCGGACTCCCAAGCGTCGGTCCGAATCTTGGAAATAGGCGCTGGCACGGGTGGCACTACCGGGCCCCTCGTTGCTATTCTCGAGAACTCAAAGCTTGCGGTGAATTACACATTCACAGATATCGGACCTTCCTTCGTCCACAAGGCAAAAGTCAGATGGGGGAGAAATCAGTGGATGGACTTTTCGGTTTTGGACCTTGAAGAAGAGATACCGGAACAATTTCGAGGACAATACGACATTGTCATTGGCTCTAATGTTGTGCACGCCACAAGGGATCGCACGGCAACATGTCGCCGCTTGCGCGACGCCCTACGGCCCGGTGGCGTTCTCGTTCTTTCTGAACTGACACGCCCTATTGATTGGTACGATATCTGCTTTGGCCTGCTGGACGGCTGGTGGCTTGCGGACGGCTATGCCATCCAACCTCCCACAGTTTGGATGAATGCATTTGAGAGGGCTGGCTTCAAAGGCACGGGGCATTCTGGTGGTAACTCTGAAGAAGCGAATACGCAGCAGATATTAGTAGCGTACTAAAACAGACTGCATGCTATACCACATAAATATGGTACATAATAGGAACAAATATGTAGCAAAGCAATGGATTGGTAATATATTCATGTAGAAGTGAAGTAGAGAACCGGCCTGCTATCTGTACATGTGGTCTCCGAAGGAGACCGGGAGCAACTCGTAGCTTTATAGACCAAAAGCAAAGGCTAGAAGCAATTGACCCCCCTGCTAATCCACTCGCTCTGTCACAGTACACTCATTGATCAATCTACATTTTCGTTCGCCAGATAATTTTCCAAAGATGTTCAGCTTCTAGGACACGCAAGGTGTGATGGTTTTCCTGACGTAGGTAGGTACCTCCTCAATTAATACGAATCACAAAGCAAACTCAGCCAAGACTCTGACCAGTGCGTATGATACTTCCCGTCTCAACGCTGAGAAACGCTCGTGTCATATATACTAAGCTGAGAATGGCTTTTTCTAACGTTCTTGCGTTATATTATGAAAGTCCCCCTAGAAGTATCGGCTAAAATATATACATCTCCTGTATCTAACACCTTGTCACTTTCTCTAATAGTATTACCAGGCAAGAACGTTGTAAAACACAACAAGCTTAAATTTTTTCGTCACTTTCTATCTTTACTAGGGATCATCGAACCCTCTATGCATGGTTCTTGTAATCAGATCGTAGGATGAATAGGGGCAAAAGTCCACCAATTTGCGCTCTTTTAGTTTCGGCTAACAACGGCTGCGACGAGACTGGCGAGACCAATGCACGGATCTAGCCATCTTATGTAGAGTAGAATAAACATTATGAGCGCTGTCTGTGATGCTAATATTTTTAGAACAGTTACTGCAGACGCGCTATTAGAGTTTGCCCCTATCATGGCCCCCGTTCCCTATTGGTGCGGGCCGTCCCGCTTAGTCCGAACGGTTCCAAACATTGCTGTGGACCGAAGGTCGGTAGAAAAGGAGAAGCGCAGTGGATGCATACCTAATATCACCTAATTTAATAGGCCCCCGGGAGACTCTGCATCTCTGGAGGGTATGCCTAGATCCGAATAGGATAGTCGGTATATGCACCTGACAAAGCTCAGAGTTGCCCTGATCATGATGGACCCCTGGAGGAGTTAGCGCGCTGCATCGCTGCATCCCCACCAATCCACTTACCGCTCACTACGAATTATATAGTGTACCAGACCAACTTTGATCCTGTAGGATCTCGGTTGAGCTTCTCTGCTTGTTGTCCCCGAAGTATCGGCCGAGGCTGCGACGTTAGTGCTTGAGGATTCTAATTCAGATAGGTGGCTTACGAAGTGAACAATTCTGACTTTGCAGTTCAGCTGTGTGATATGTATGGTACGCCCAGAGGATTTCTTGCCTCTCGTTCCAACCGAGTGCGACCCAGAAGTGATGTCGACTGCACAATAGTTGCAACCGCGCCGACTATTACCATAACTTCGCTAACTCTTGGCTGATTAGGAAGCTAAAACTCAAAACTCATTGCAAGTCGCCTAATAATGTATGAATGTGTCTCGAGATATCGCTTAGGACGGCTGCTGCAGTTACGCTGAGCGAACTACAAGTTATGATGAGTGGATCATTGAAGTTCGGTCATGGTCGAGACTTTCCGAGTGACCTCTTTATGCGTTTACACACTTAAGTGAAGTATCAAATCTGTGAAAATGGCTGATGCGGCTACCGGAAACACTTGATCTCTCGTGTCACTTGTTATCACACTATAACGGTTATTGCTTTCGATGTCTTTGTGCGTAAAGGGTCGTTTCATTATGAAACCAAGTTAGTCTCCGTTGCGAGTCTTAAAGACATGATGATACCTAGGTATATATATTCAGAACTAGTAAAACACTTTCCACCATTTTCTATAGACGACTCCTTCACCTAGACAATTAAATCGCCTCTAGCCTTAATACTTGCAACTAATTATTAGGCTCCAAAGCGCGTCGCCACTAACAGGGCCTGTGCGTCTATCTATCTTCCATGCCCATAGACAATACAATCATGCGATCAGGAGCTGGAATCAGCAAGCCGACAGCCTTTCGTCAAAAGGGCGATAATATTACAGGCCTAGCAGTCCTGGGTGGGGTAGACGCAGAGTCGATAAGTATTAGTTCAATGAGATTCATGGCGAGCACATTGTACCCCTCTTTATATAATTTCCTGTGACCGGACGGAGAGAGCGTGCTACATCTGATGCCTCTTGGGAGGCTTGGGTAAATGAAACGTAGCTTTCCCAATTCATGTAGAAGACTATGAATCAACCAATCAACTCGCTTCCACTCCGTAATTAGTCGGCCACAACCGTATATTTTCACGTGTGACGGAGAAAAATGACGCCGTTAATCACCTGTGGATTAACGGTATTATATTCGTGACACACCCCCCAGACTGTGAGATGCTATTAATCTACGCGCGCAACACACGGTCTGCTACACGTAGCCCATAAGATTCTGGCCCTACCTACGGTCCTGCTAATCGTTCCACCGTAGGTTCCGCCAATCACTTCTTGCGTTTTCTTGCAAGAGTACCAGCGTACTGGCCTTGCGAATACCTTTTTGAGATCTGACCCCAATCGTTTCTTAAGGATATGTAGATGTAATTACAGGTTCATAAGATAATTTAGATGGCAGCAAGGAATTGATCTTGTTACAACCCATGGGGTGCGGAGCCGGGTTTTGATTCACTGTCGGCGAACGTTCGAGAGGATAGTGAGGTAACACACAAACTGCTAAATCAACATGTACCAGGTTTGTTCGAATTGGTCCGGGGCTCTAGCCAAAAGAAGACCTTTCTGTGGGACATTCAGAAACGATATACGCTTGACATGAACTACATGCCTGCTGGGCGAACTGGGCCGGTCAACTGCCTTGAGGTGAGAGTTAGGGGATCCCTAGAGTCGAGCCTGTGTTGCCATGTCGGCGGATCTCTCGCACCTATGAAACTGTTCAAAGGGATGTATTTTTTCGTGACACAGCATGGCTTCCTCGGAGCCCAGATCGGGCCTTTTCAAGCGGGTGATCGATTTATCACCCTATCGGAATACGGTGATTCCATGAGTACTACGAAAACTTTCG
Organism: Nemania sp. FL0916; assembly: GCA_022578715.1. NCBI lineage: Eukaryota > Fungi > Ascomycota > Sordariomycetes > Xylariales > Xylariaceae > Nemania > Nemania sp. FL0916. The sequence goes on along the minus strand of MU390238.1, from coordinate 157,432 downwards.
GATATGCATGATCGGATGGTCTCACGGGCTTGGGGTAGGGGGGATGATGGATGGGCGATTGAATCCACTAGTCGGCAATAAAGCGTTCACCTCAGAGATTTTTCGCATTGTTCAAGGGGTTTCGTAATTGATAGGTTTGGCTACTGCGTAGTCCCGACAACTGGGTTCACGATGATCAGCTCACCAGGGTATTGTACGTATTACTTCCCTTTGGTGTCCTATATCCTTCTTGTGCACCCATCTTGTTTCACTATGAATCATCATATTGACTGCTCTTTCCGTGCCTTAATTGCGCGCAAACTTCGAAGCGACACTAGGGGATCTCCTGTGCGGATCTTCTCTCTTCGCATGCTGTTTTGATACAACGATTTGGAAAATAGAGTATCTTGGTATTGTACCGTAATTACATGCAGAGGCACGCCTATTCAGGTCATTGTTTACGCTCTGAAGCTTGCATTAATTGAACTAATCTGGCTATGTACATAATTCCCACCTTGACTCTCCTTTCAAGTCACGGCTCGGAAGTGGTGCTGAGTGAGGTACTCAGGGGCATACGACCAGGGCTGAGGGCTTTATGATGCAATCTCTCTACAAAAGCCAGCCCAAACGAATCTTTAAGATTATACGGTGGCTAAATAGCTGATCTAGAACTGTGCTTACAGCCCATTTGGATCACGGAGTGGTTGTAAAATTGAATCATACGAATTGTGGCAGCATCAATCTAGTAGAGAAACTTGCTGTGGTTATTCAACAGACCTTCTAGTCCTAGATGCACCACAACCCCCAAATCTAGAATGAAAGTGCAGGGGAAAAGCATCACAGAACACGAGATATTATATTTCATCCAAAGTGGATGCTATTAGAACATCAAGGTTGTGGAGATAAGAATCTGGGGGTTTTAACATTGTATTCTTCGCCGTCACAGTACGTATATAATTGAGTTCAGACAGTCAGCTGTCTGACTTGACGAAGTTCTCCTTCTGCGATAGTGTCGTGGCATGGTGTTGCCTTCTTGCGTGACACTCGCTCATCATCCCAGCTTGGTGCTTAAAGCAGTCCTTCCTAGTCATCCTCCGCACTCCTAACCCGAGACCTCGTTCCCCTGAGCTAGTGATGTTTGTCTCTGCCAGGCTTGTAGTCGTGGCATCGGTCGCATTTTGCGTTGACGATATACTCATGTAAATCATGTTCAGGCGCTGGCGACACGCAGAATGCGGTATTACCAACAGGTGAAACAAAGTTACCGCACTTAAGGGGATGTCTATTAACGCGATGCCCGCATATCCCAACAAATCGATACCATCCGCAATAGCAAGTGTCGGTTCGGTACTTCCTGGACAGGCGCGCACTGCTATCGACTTCACTTGGTGGGATCGTTACAACGACGTTCGCCATGATTATTGATCTGTGTTCGTTGTTTCCACAAGTTAGTGGCCGGTAAACACTGTGGTCAATTATCAATGTACTCACTCCGATATATCTCTTTGAACAATCTACACTTGGTAGTATAGAATATCGTTGTAGCTAGGTGGGGGTCCGGTTGGAATGCTGTTAAGGTATTGCTATTTGTGCCTAGTTTTGTGTGTCTAGTCCTTGGGCGAGGTGGTTCTCACCATTTTATACTTGGAGTCGAAGTGTTGAGCAGCTGTTAATTGTAGTGATATCACAATACTTGATGGACTTGATAGGCTGGTCGGCTTGTGCTAGTCAATCGAAACGAGGGCATACTAACTCCCTAATTATCGCCCTTGGATTATTTTTTTGCCGGCGCCATCCTGACGCTGTATGAACCATCCCTAATACCTAAGTAGGTATGTATTCCGATAGGCACCACCGCAACAGCTGATCTATCGTGATCCAATAACATCAACAAGCAGTCGGAATCTCGGGTAGCACCTGGTGGATTCGGAGACGGAAGCTAGTCTGGTTATGTGTAAAGTACCTAGGAAGCACAGTCAATAGCCAACATGAAGCCTAGAACCCGTTTCACGTTCCCTTAAGTCGTACAGAGCTACAGCCTACCCCTCACGGACGACGCATGCTATCAACTTCTCTCCCTTGCATATAATACTAATGTGCACCTTGGCCTGCTACGGTGCCAACGACACCTGACCTAACAACTCGTGACGGACAAATCGATGCTGGTCTTACTTTCTGATTGTAGCGGTTTATGAACTCCTCTGATACCTGGATGAAAAGTCGTCTGTCACACCACTCTGTCATCTGCGCTCTTCTGGACTTTGCCAAAAGCACTCAGATACGTGCTGCCCAACTCGTTCGCAGTGCTCCCCAAGCCTGAGCCACCTTTGCTGCAAGTTGATATTCCATGTACCTGAGTTCTTCTCATTCACGAATAATTGATCGCCAAATATCCCAATCATGATCGATGAAGAATGGAAGTACGTCGCTATGAGTGGTAACATCTGTCCCGGTGGGCCAAGCACTTGGCACATCAACGACTTGGACGAAAGACGGGTAGTTTCGGTCACCATGGATGAAGAACAAGACTCGGAAGATATTGCCATTCAATATTACCGCCGCCTTAGCAGCGAGCTGCTCACTAATGTTTATCGGATACACTTATCTGATACTGGCGAGGTTATTTCAACCTATACGGACCCGCAAAACGACCCGACCTATTTTGTGCACTATCCGCTCTTTTCCGAAATCTCGAGCCCGGAAGGAGTTCTGACTGCGAGGCGGGATGAACTAGAGGAGCTCGAGAGGTTGGCAGTGGATACGGATCTTGTTCGCTATATGCCGTGTTCAGGAGCCCCTGCCAGAAAGGTTCGATCTGACAAGCACTCGAAATATCTGATCACTGACATTTGCACAGGTCGTGTTCAAGTACTTCTACATATGGCAGCGCACATTGATGTCCTGGAAAGAGCTAAACCTATGGATGCGTCTGCCGCACCACCCGAATCTTGTTCGATTCGACAGAGTTGTACTTGATGAGCTGGAGGGCCGAGTGGTTGGGTTCACTAGCGAATACGTGTCAGGCGGCAACCTAGCAGATAACACATCGCGCGGTTTCAAACTGAAATGGCTTAAACAGCTTATAGATGTTGTGGATCTTTTGAATCTCCGATACGGCATCGCGCATCAAGATATCGCCCCCCGAAACCTCCTAGTTGATGACTCCACGGACTCTATCAAGCTTTTCGACTTCAACCATTGCAGTCGCATGAATCGTTTACTTCCCCCATGTTCCGCAATTGATGAAGAAGGCTACATTGAAGAGGCGAACGATGTCAAAGCCGTCATGTTTACCGCCTACGAACTAATTACTCAAGACACCAGGTTTCGGACTGTGCCTCCCACGGAGCTGAATCTTGAAGAGTTGTCCATAGAGTGGATCAAACATCCAGAGGTAACATTGGATCACCCAGTTGCATCATATCGGCTTATGTTGCAAGAGTGGCTGGAGCAGAGAGCGGATACCATCCATGGAGTCAATGAGGGCGATGCCCCGGAGGCTATCAACTGGCCTTCAAGGCCCCGACCTCCCTCTAGAACCGAACCTGTATATTATACATCTGGAGAGGTGACTACACGGGATGTAGAATATGAGTTCGAGCATCGTTGGAGGGTGCGAGATAGAGGAGGCACAGGTGTAAGCTGGGAACGACCGCCTCAGAGGGTCCTAGATAAAGGAACTCGTGTGCTTTCCAGCGGAAAAATACTTAAGTGGTAGAATTAGATTCTTACCTCTCGGGCAACCAAGCCCAGATTATCACTGGACTATCTAGGTAGGTTTTTATTATATTTCACAACTTCTTCGCTGGCGCAATCGGGAAGAGAAGGCGTTTTCAGTCGCATGATATATCGATCTTTTCAATTATTGCCGCATAGCTTCGTATGGATGCTCATAGGACACTTAAAATCAAATATTCATGCTGACCTGCTTTGTGATTCGGGCATCTCCTGTTTCAATATTTAGTATAATAAGCATAGCGACACTCGAGGCGCTCCTGAGCAGCAGAACCGTGACGCATCGCCGCACCCAAATACATACATATTCAGTGTACTCGGTCGTAAATGAAGATGGCCTCGGGATGACTTCCTAAACAGGAAGAGAGGCTTTCCATACCTGCGTCCACGACAGTGATCATCAATGATTACCCTGATTAATACTATTTGATATCTCGTCTGTCAGAAACACCAACTACCAACCCCGCCCTCGCTTTTAGCCCGCGCATTCATTTTGCCACCTTCTGCGGTGACGTGGCCTCTGTGGAACTATTGCTAGCAGCTGGTGCAGATCATCTTCCTGTCAGTCACGGCAACGAGCCGAAGCTCACTGTTATTGGTAAAGTCGCTCTTCAGGGACATAGGGATGTTTTGAAGCACCTCTGGATCAGTGAAACCCCAGAATCACATGTGCACGGACTGCGGGTGTGGGCAAACACCCCTTGTTATAGCAGCAACAGAGGGCCACGTCACTACTGTGGGAGATTTGCTGGACTTGTGGCACAGCTGGTCACCGGGTCTCAAGATCTAAGTATGTTTATGGGCGGCACGTAAATCGTGCTTGAATGTCGCTATTTTACTACTGACCCGGGCCTCTTTCGACGAATCGACAGTTCAAAAAGTGTTACACCATGCTATAAATTACAGGACTAAGGGGCTGGGCTGATTGCGCTACTGATCAACGCCGGCATGGATCCGAATTCTCGCTGAATCGATGCCCCTGTTCCTACCCTGTATTATGCCGCACCACTTGGATCGCATACACAGGTTTTTCGACGTTTTTACCTCTACCGCGAGACTTGTGTTTGCTTTTACTCTCGCTTCTAGTGGATATATCGTCCAACCGGAAGATACAGCCGTCAAACAGAGATTTCAGCTCAGTCTTGTTCATCTCCTGCGCTTCCCTAGGCAAAAAATCCCATATATTCCCGCGCGCAAGCATGGCTAGTGTTTCGGCCACACTTGTTGCACTATGAGGCAAAAGCCTCCCGGCACGAGGCATTAGAGCCCAACCAATCAGGGAAAGAACCAGAATGCTGCTTAGCAAAGCCTGTAAGATGCGCGTGCTTGTCGCGTCTTGGAAGATGCGTAGTCTGCCCTCGTCATCTTGTCCAGTCGCCGCAAAAGTCATGTAACCATCTCTGGGCCAGATTTCCGATGCGTTAGCTGAGACTACATCGTTATGTATGGGAACACGATGGTCCGCATTTACTGCCTGCGCCCGAAGAACCCTGAGTTGAAATTTGATGGCTGCTACAGTCTCTTGGATTCGCGAGGCATCTCCAAGATCGGAAAGCGACAGGTTGAAAGGGGAGGCCAAAAACATTGATAAGGGCGCACTCATGGTGCCCCAGGTTCCTGGTGGAAATGGTGGGGTCATGATGAGCAACTCGTACATATCGTAGAGATATGTGGGCTCTGTATTTATCTCTACCGCTGACGGCCTGGACGAATTTTCTCGGATTACAGGAGGCAGAGTCTCGTCGATTCTGAGTTCAGGGCCGAAGAAAGTGACATCGACATCGACCTCTTCCAGTGTCTCGTTGCAGACTAGTATGGACGACACCGCACGCCCAGGATCACTGCGAACCGCCACTGCCCAGTAGAACACGACCGTATAAGGGTTCATCTCAGGTGCGCATCCAGCGATTTCAGAGTCGTTAGATCCTGCAACATAGACAACCTCTGGTGCGAAGATTACATTTTTCACACCCGTAAAGCTGGTCATCGGATCGCACGGGCCAATTTCATATCTTACTCCTATAGAATTTGGTTTATCAAACACTATCGTGATATTTTTCTCCGTGTTGTGAAGTCTACAACTTAAGTTGGGACGCAGCGCTGTGACCGTTGATGTGTATTTCATCCTTGGAGATATCGTCTCGTTCCCAGATTTGTTCTCGGTAATGAGAAGCCGGGGGAAAATTATATCCTCAAAGACAAAGTCCGGGTACGTCGCGTTTCCCTGAAAGAGTAACTTGGTCGCTCGCTCTGTTTTAGGGCTATATTCACTAGGAATGGCTCTAAATCCATCTTCAGTACGAAGCTGGCATTGCGATACTAATAGGGTAGATTGTGAATAGAATAGTGAAGCCGAAAATATGGTGAGAAACGATGCGAGGAATCGTGATAATGTTGTCGTCAAAGGAGCAAAACTTTTGCTTCGTAATTCGGTGCCAATAATGAAAGGTAGAGACATGTCTAAAAGGTTCATAACAGCACTGGAGGTAGCGGCTGCTCCCTTTTGCATATTATGGAATGGCTGTAGAGCTCGTACATTGAAATCGACAGCTGAATGATATAATCTAACGAGTGTGAACAGAAGCGCCGGCACAAGCTGCCAAAGATAGTTCCAGGCATGGCTCTGCGACGCATCCGCCAGCCCGCTAAAACTTTGTGACTTGTGCAAGGAGACTTCTAGCGAAACAATAATCGCCAAGGTGAATAGTGCAATCAGAAGTCTGAAGCCAACAAGCAACACGGCCGGTCCGCTCTGTGATTTCGAAGGTGAAACGTTCTCCGTATTTCCCCCTTTACTTTTTGGGGATTTGATGACTTGCACACTGTATGTGGTTGGTTTGGCCGATGCCCGTTGGGTAGTGTTTGCCTTCAGAGGTTGTCTTTCATACAGTTTGCCGCGTAACCTAAGTTCTGCTAATGATACAAGCGCACAAGAATGTTTTTCCAGCTTCGTCCGAAGTTCTTCGTTGTCTGAATGACTGAACAGAACGGCAAGCTCCATCATATTAGCGGGGGGCTTTGGGAACTTCCTATGCGCTTTTGTGGTAATAATCATGGCGCATATGAATACAATAGAGGTAGTAAGTAGTCCGGTGATGATATGCGCTGACAATGATTGAACGAAGACTCTGTCTTCTGAACTAGCTAAAACTCCTTCGATTTTTTCCTCCGCAGGCTCTGTAAGAACGTTACTAACAAGGAAAACAAAGACTTGTTCCATAACACGTGTTGTGGAATCTTGGAGAAGTGAGGTATTAAACATAGATTTGATCGTTGGTTGAATCGAGCCAAGTGATACTCCTAGGATAAGCCAAGGTAAAAAGTCATTGGTTGGGATCATGCCGTCACAAAATTCAGGCAATGAATCAGCAAGGGTGTTGCAAATAGGTGGGGGAGGGTCACTGAAGGGAACCAACAAATCATCCGCGGTCACGTTGCCGAGCAACTTTGTTTCGTTTGATTGAAGCGGTGTTATACCTATCAGGCTCCTTCCCCACGCGGAAATTTTCATCTGGCTGACTTGGTATGATGGAAAACACATTATTAGGCCGGACCGGATGGGTAGAAACGGCGAGTCAAGGGTGATACTCAAAAGAGCATTAAGGTCAGCCTCAATGTTCGCAAACCCCAGGCTTGTCTGGCCCCGGCACGGTCCAACTGCGAAGTTGCTATAGTATTTCTTGTCCCCCGCCTGGTCCAGATGAATGCTCATCTCGCAATCATCAGCAGCTATCGTTGCCCACACAGAAGACGTATAGGGGCCAGTATCCGAGGGTTCACGATCGTTGGGACGAATATTAGCGGACACGAGATCTGCAGGTCGGCAAGGAACGCTGAATAGAATGCCGTCAACAGTGAAGTGATAACCAAGGGTGGTCTCATCGCTAGGCTGGAAACGTGGATATGCTATATTGTTTAGGGTGCCTTCCGGGTAGTTGGTACTGTCATTGAGCAAGCCTTGGATGGTAATCCATACCGGGTCGAGGGGCCAGGGCGTTAATAGCAGTCGTGACTGGTTTCCCACAAATCTATCTTGAACCTGAATCGATATTGGCACCGAGGAGGGGACAGGGATAAAATTAAGTAATGTTGTTGAGAGCAGCATAGCCCCAATCAAGACAAGTGTAGCTGCCATAGAGAGTGTAACAGCCCAGTCATGATTCATAAAACCCTTCCACAGAGCCTTGGGAGCCAAAATGTCCACATAGTCCAAGAGGAGGCTCTTTTCGGCCAAAACCGACCCCCTAGAAAGGCGGCGCCAAGGAGCTTCCATTTGTGCTTGAAATTCTACTCGACTCCAAAGTGCGATCAGCACAGTCAATACCAGAGTTGGACCGTACTTCAAGGCGAAACGAAGGCTCTGGGAGACGGACTCAGTGATCTTATATGCTAAGTTACGACGTGCCTAAGTGCTAGGTAGGCTTACATTGTGGGCTGGAGCTAAGCCTTGATAACGATTTGAGAGTGAAAGAAGGATTTCGGTAGTAATTGCGAGGATAGCAAAACTAAAGATAAATCCTAGAAGAGCAGCTATTCGTAAATAACTTCCGGGCTGTAAACTCAAGACCGAGCCAGTGTCCCCAACATCATATGTGGTGGCATCATCCTTTGATGTTGTATGGGAGGTTGAAGATGTTATATCCATCGAATTTCGCTCTTCCCGACCAGAATCGCTCTCTCTCACTTGAAGGAAACTCGTTTCACACCGGACCCTGTGGGCAGGTTCGAGAATTTCCATATGCTGACTATTATTGAGGTTTGAGAATTCCGCAGGTGGTTGGTTTATCTCTTCTCTCCGACCCAGTACAAGGGGTGATCCAGGGTCTCGAAGCCTCGCGCCGTTGGCTGGTGTATTCACAATAGCTTCTGGTAAGGGTCTCTTGACTGATCGGATCGCCTCATCTAATGCCTCATTCACATCGTCCTCCCAAGTTCGAGGTTCAACAGCACCAGAAGACAGAAAATCCCTGTTCAATATTTCTCCTGGCATGTTTGTTTTACGCTGCAAATTTTATGAAGCGGATATGAGGAAGTTGAATACTTTCAACTGTATCAAAACGTTGCATTCCCTGTCGAGTTACTAAATAATAAAGCAAGAAGCACATGCTGAGTGAGTAAAATATCTTCTGGGTGAATGCTCAGTTCAAATAGAGAGAGACAAAAGCGTGAAGGCTTTTACTAGGACCACATGGGCTGAGTTCTGCCTGTACAGTATGTGTTGATAAATATAGCAACGATAAACACAGCCTTAAGGGTGTAATGCAGACGAAATGAATACACCTAGGCACTTGGCATCTCCAAAATCCCACCTAGCAATAGCTCGTGTAGTTTCATATCATACGGCTACAGTGGAATCAACAGTGGCACCAGTGTTGCCACTGTAATAGAAAAGCATCCCGAGTCCTCCTGTAAGAGGTGAGTTAAAAACATCGTTTTGCTCATACTTTCTTTACAACAGTGCCCATAATCAGCAGCTTAGGATATAGTATACTGCTCAGGTACCTATCGCCTATACCTACATAGTAAGTATGCCGTGCCCCTCGGAGAAATCCGCATCCCTCAATTATTCCCGCCACTACCTAGAACATTGATATCCCCTAAGTCCTAATACTACTTACGTCATGCAGGTACTAGATCTGTGACACATATAAAGCCTCCAATGCCTAAATCAAGCTGTTCGGACTGTGCCACTTGATAGCTGGGGCGATCCCTTGGGGGCGGTTGGTAATAGCTGGGGGCCGAGATACATATATACGCTATGCTGACATCGCCATGTAAATTGTCTTACCAGAATCACGGATTCCGTAGTAGCGTGTCATTAGCGCGGAAATACCTAGGCCGTACTCAGGAATATATAGTAAATACGGAGTAATGACCATTCTTTAGCTATCCAAATATATACGCAGTTGCGCAATGACGAAGAATAGTGAATCTGACAAGTACTGTAGAGAGGTAACTAAGACACAACTGCCAAGTCCATATCTATTTTCCAGCATATCATTACCCTCATACACAGGATGGCCGGCGAAGCCGCGCGACACGCGTAAGTATTTTTCAACGCATCTGCCGCTTAGGCCATTCCATTAGAGCTCTCCTCGTGATGTTATCACGAGTACAATACGTCTACGCTCCTCCGCAATTGTGTTAATGTACGGCCCCAGGTATTGCTACTACCAATCCTGCACAGTGAGGCAAGACTCACTGAATAGCCATCAGTTGCCAAACTGTAGCTCGGCGTAATTTAGACGCGGCCTAATCAGCACCGTGTATCATCGGTCAACCCTTCGACTTGGACATCGCTGTCTGTGCATGATTCGAGTACTGTAGCTTTGAGCCCTTCTAGTCCGTTTAAGTATTTTCGTTATAGGGTTCGCGGCGCGGTACTGTATCGCTGATGATATTCGTGGGCGAGCCGGCTATCGCCTGGTTCATATCGCGTTCGTGGCTACTTTGTCACCCTTCAAAAAGGCTTCGCGACCTTGCGGCTCTCACTCAGACCCGTCTCCGGGTCCTTGTATTCTTTCCAGCTCACAGGGAACATAGTATTTCCCGCCTCACTCGTGGCCATAATGACGCCGAGTTCGTTGTTAGCTGTTGAGAGGTAGTAGTTTGCCTGGTCACCTAGCGAGATCTGCAAACGCACGCATCACCGCGACCTTGTTAGCGTATCCCATCGCACACATCTCGCTTATCGCCAGGGAGAGAAACCAGAAGAAAGAGAAAATGAAGGAAAAACAATGAAGGAGAGAAAGAAACTCACGACCTGCGCGCGCACGATGTCGCCGGGGCGAAAGCTCTCATAGATCTTGACACGGTCCTTCTCGGTGGCGCGCACGTCCTGCACGCGCACGACGCCCTGCCACTGGGCCGAGAGCACGGCGTCGCCGACGACGAGGATGGCCACGGTGGCCTCGCGTGGTGTGATGCGCGTCACGCGGCACAGCACCACGTTGCCGACTTCCGGGAGCACCTCGCGCTTGTCCTGCCTCCCCTCCTCCTGCTGTTGTTGTTCGGCTGAGGACACCGGAGACACGGATATGGTCGCGAGCGTGCTCGCGCTGGTGGGGGCGGAGGTAGAGGACGAAGTTGAGGCCGTCGGAGTGTTTAGCGCGGCGATACGGTGCATGCGCTTTGCGGGGCCTGGCAACTTCTCTGGTTGTGTGATGTTGATGGTGCCGAGAAGCGACGCGTAGAGATTCGATTCGTGCATGTGCGTCCCGGCGCCGGCTATGTATTTGCTTGATGGGCCAAGAAGTTGGCCTGGTATCGCTACCGCTTGGGGCTGTGCCAGCGCCATTTTTCGCGATCGAAATAGCGGTGTCGTATTCTTATTCCTGCGCAGGGATCGGATTGTTGAGGAGATGGTGTAGACGAAGTGAGGTTTGGTGCAAGTTTCGCTTTTCCTTTCTTTTCTGATGATGTAAAGTATGCGAGAGCTCAGAAGTTCATGCACAATTGATGGTTGGATCGTTTGCTAGTGGGGCGCGTGAGAAATTCGCCAATAGAAACGCGGCCTGAAAACAGGCGTGGTCCGGCTGTTTGGTTTACCGATGGTGGGGGCCCCCACAAGACCCCTGACAGATGAATAAACCCTGACCCAGGTTCCTGACTAGGTGCCTATTTAGGGAAAGCTAGCGCGAGTACGAATACGGTTGAGCGGGACACTAGCGTAGATAGTCGAGATTGTGTAATTTGTAGATGGACAATCCCGTCACTTCGCGGTTTAATATATTTCCACATTCTATTTTCCTGTCCTTCATTTTTCTTCTATTAAGAAATCCACGTCACCGTTCCATTCGCCAATCATTCCTTGGGTCTGTTTTTGCGCTGCCGACCGAAGGGAAATACGAAGAAAAAGAATAATAAACCATGGCGCAGAATAGTTCGTCGTCACCCGGCGGGATGTCGCGTTTAGTGACCATCATCGCCGTGGTGCTGGGCCTGCTCACACCCATCGTCATGCTGCTGGAGCGCAACCTCAAGAGCTTCTACATCTTTCAATTGGACGAACTCCACGATCTTGCGAAGCGCGGCGTCGAGGCGCACGGTAGCGACACCGGCGCCATTGTCCAGTACATCGTCAGCGAGCTGAGCGAGCGGCACCCGCGCCACGTCAATGCGCACCCGCACCACGACGCCGACGAGTGGATGCTCAACAACGCCGGCGGTGCCATGGGCGGCATGTACCTTATTCATGCCAGTAAGCCAGCCACTTTCCCCTTCGATCCGATGCGATCCGACGTAGCTAGTGTGCGCGCAAACAGATGTATTCTAAACTAACACACTTACACAGGCATCACCGAGTACCTGATCATCTTCGGCACGGCGGTCGGCACCGAGGGGCACACGGGGCGGCACACGGCGGACGACTACTTCCACATCCTGTCGGGCGAGCAGTGGGCGTACACGCCCGGGAACTTCACCCCGGAGGTGTACCCGGCGGGGGCCATGCACCACCTGCGCCGCGGCTCCGTCAAGCAGTACAAGATGCCCGAGGCCTGCTTCGCGCTCGAGTACGCCCGCGGCTGGATCCCGCCCATGCTCTTCTTCGGCTTCGCCGACGGCCTCTCCTCCACCCTCGACCTGCCCACCCTCTGGCGCACCACCTACATCACCGGCCGCGAGATGCTGGGCAATCTGGTCCTCGGCAAGTTTTAATCCGTTCTGCTCCGTTCTTATAAAATGAGTATTGGGGGAGAGATTGATTTATAAGCGGGAGGAGAAATTATAGAGGGATGAAAAAGGGAGAAACGCGGAGAGACTGAGTGGCCGAAAGCGTTAATGATACCTATGTCTATAATACTTGTATAAATAAACCATAATAACAACATTGGAATACGTTAGACTCCCTGGCTGGACTTGGAATTCCTAGATTGGATTCGTTGCCGAGAAGAGTGCCGGTGTTCATAGATTCTAGAGTTTGATTATCATACACACAATGCTGTATTAAAATTCAAGGCAGACCAGAAACGGCCCAGACTGAAGCGCGAAAAACTCAGGAATCGGATCCAATAAGCCATCTAACCTCCAACCTACGCATCGCGCCCTCCATACGCATACTCTACCATGCATCACCCATAATATCTCATAGCAATCCTCGAAAACAAAGCGACCACCGGCCTCATGGTATCTACCTATCCATCTATGCACACAATGCAATGCGCCCAGATTGACCCTATCCATCACCAAACCTAACCCCAAACCAACCACTAAAACCAAGCCCATACCCATACGAAGCAGAAACCTCAACACCATCCCCACTCCATTCTATCTAGGTCAGGTAATACCAACACCATCCCCACTCCATTCTATCTATCTAGGTAATACCCACATAGAACTTCCTCCACGGATCCGCCGGCCTCGCCGTCTTCGTCTTCGTCCTTGTCTTTGCCAGGGCCTCCATCTCCATCTCCGCGATCGCCTCCAGGACTCTCCAATCATAGACCGCGACCCAATCCCTCGCGCCCGTGCGGCTGTTCTTCAGATTCGCATCCTTAATCCTCTGTAAGAAAGCACGGGTAGCGTCTTTGCGCCGCGATTCTACGAGGCAGATCTTGCGGAGCCGGTTGCCGCCGCCACGTCTTCCGCCGGGTGGGTCTGTAGCTGCAGCGGTAGAAGTAGTGGTAGAGGTAGGAGTGGTGGTGGTAATAGGTGGAGGAGCAGGGATGAGGACGAGATCCGACGTGCATGCAAAGCTACTACTACTATCTGCGTTTCTACTGCTGCTACCATTGGTACCCGAGCGACGATCCGCGTTGCGCCATACCCGCGGGTCGAGAAGAGGATCAACCACGCCGTGGCGTTTCAGTAGGTCCTCTGTGATCAACGCATAGCTCGATATGCACGGGGAGAGCAGGATCGAGCAGCTCGCCAAGACGCATTCATGCTTCGCCATCGAACAGCACGGAGAAGACGCTGGCGCGCGCGTGCCGCCTTTGCTTAGGCTCGTCTCAGCTCTTTCGCGGATCTGGTTTGTTCGAGGAGGTGAGGAGGAGGCCATTTCTGATGCTGTGTGATATGCGCCGGGAGATGATGGGGTATGTTTCTCTGCAGGGAGACTAATATCTTCCTGTTGTTCTGATAAGGCTGACGAAGATATGGTAATCGCTTGACTTGGGGATGCTATGAAGCTCTTCTGGGAGGCGTTGGCATCGACCTGGCTCAGGGGTTCCCTATGCCGCTGACGAGCGAATGATGTGTCTACCGGAGTCTTTTCTTGAGAGTGTGATGACACCGTCAATGATGGACCGGAATTGCCACGACGCCTCTTCGAACTAGGTCCTGGTTTTGAGCTCTCGTCGACGGATCGTTTACCACGCCTAGAGGGTGGTGTCCTCGGCTGATTGGGCTTTGCTACTTCTGAGCTTACAACTGCCTCAACTGCAGATGACGTTGGGGGCGTAGGTAAATCATGCCTAGACGGTTGTTCTTGTTGCGTAGACTGAGATGGCGCTGATGATTCAGAAGAAACCACATCAGAGACGGTGGTCGCTTGGCTTTGTATATCAGCCAAGAATTTCCCACGGTCGATATTTTCGAGGGCCTTGACCCAGTGACGCATGTCTTGACTATGTTCATCGTCCGGGCGGTGCGTTGCCGTTTCGGCTATCTCCTGTAGCTCGGTGAAGCTGATCGTATCTAGGTATGATCGGTCATGATGCACTTTGGCGACCTGTGGAAATCTCATGCTCCAGAAGTTCGTGTTGGGCTCTTTATCAAAGCCATAACAACGCATATCAAATACTAAAGGGTTAGGAAATATAGCTGTCGGCCTTTTCGCCAGTATGCTCCCACTATAGCTTAATTCCATAACTGTGTTGTCTTCGTATGGTACCGATATAGGTCTGTGCTGATCCCAGAAGGCCGATAATACCGGTCCGGTGAGCTCGACGATATTCGTAACCCGGAACCGGGGCATCTCGGATTTCGCGCGCGCTTGATCGCTGTTTTCCAAGCAACCTATAAAGAAATGAGTCCACTTCACGTTAGGCAGCTGGTACTCTCTGGCCTTGGAGGCATCGTACGATGCACCTATGACGGCGAAATCACCAATATCTCCTAACCCTTGCACATATTCCTTCTTTAGCTTGATACTGCAACATCCATAGCTCGTTGATCTTGTGTCGAAATTGAAGTAGGGCTCGTCTGGCTTCAATACCAGTCCTTCGTTACCGGAAGCAATGCACTGAGCAAAAAGCTCGCGAAGGGCCACTACAGATGAGGGTCGGGAGGTATGAATCGTGGTGCGAGGCACGAGCTCTGCATATCCTTTCCGGCATGTAATTATCTCACTTAACCGTCGGAATCGTTCGCTGTTCTTGACGCCAAGAAGGGATTGGTCATCAATTAGGAGAACATCATAGTATACGATCATCAGCCGCTCGTATTCATGCGTTCTAGTAGAATGTTAGTTTTAGAGAAAGGATTGTAAACAGTCGCCACGTACTGCGAATCATTTGCAGTGCCTATGAATGAGCCGGATCGAGAAACATGTTTGCGAATTTTATGAAAAGGGAGTATTTTATCTTCCTACATCACTCCAATTAGTATGTATTTACTTCAAATAGAATCGTGAACACTCACCTTCGTGCTGTATACCACGAGTTCTCCTTCAAGGATGCAGCATTTCGCCAGAGGGCAATCCTTGTCTCTTAATTTAAGAGAGTTCATTATAGCACTGTCCCCTTGTTAGTTATAAGTCGGAGAACATTCACGGTGTTATAACTGACTTGAGTAAGTGAACGCGGTCTGCTGTGCTGTCCTTTCCGCTTTTAGAGAAGATTTGAATTCCTTTGCCTCTGCCAGTGTTGCGCAAGTCAACATGAATCTGACAGTATTCGCCATCGATTTTTTGCTCGCAGCCGATATCTCGCCCGCGCGTCATGTCCATACAATGCTTAATGCTCCTCCCTTTCAACCAAACTTGCCTCCCAACCTTCGTGCCAATGTTCGGTTTCAGCATGTTGGCAATCGTGCTCGGATTATTAGACTCCACGTCGATATGCCGTACATATGCGGTCGCAACGGAGAGATCGTCTCTAATCTTCATCATCTGTGGCAGGAGCGGATGGTAGTTACTGAAGACGGCATTTGCGTTCAATACCACAGGTTGGTAATTCTTCAGAACTAATCTAGTGAACCACTTTGCATCTCGTGAACCAAGGCGAGTAAAGATGCCAGACAGTAGCGCTCTCGTATCTAAGGCTCTAGATCCACGCGTGGCTCTGACAGCCGGTGAGCTAAATCTGCAGCATGATGCTATAAAACCCAACGTCTCATCAATCTCCTCTACACTCAGATGAGTCGTGTCATCGCGAGAGTTAGGCTAGAGATTACCGGTCAGCTCTACAGCTTATGATGAACATATTGCAATCTGTAAATTTACATGGAAGACTCACCGTTTGACGCAAGGCGCTCTCGACACAGTCGGCCAGGTCAACGCCAGAACCAGATTCGGTGCATCTCCGCAACTCCCGCACGCGCGACGCTCCCAGCTTGAGTGCCTTTCCAAATATGCTTTGCAGTTTCTGTGCCTGGATGTTGTAGACTCGGTCTGTCCTTCTCTCAGGCAACAGCATGGAAAGTATAGCACACGCATCATTGCCCGACTCATCGATAAGCGATCGATGATGCCGGAACCAAGATTTAATGATTGCCTCGGGAGGCGTTTGCTTGTTCAGCGGTTTGCGCAATTCATCATCGAGATGTTGCAGCAGATCACATATAAATCTGTAAGGGAACGGCATGGCGCATGCAATGAAATAAGTCGTGAAGGAGGGGTCGCAGGAAGAAATGACCCCAGCAGAGGCTACCGAGTCAAGGGAAGATATATACCAGTTGAGGTATCATGGTAGTAGGCAGCAAAAAGCGCAAGGCCATTGCGAACCAGTCTTAGGGAGGAAGTGCGATCACTGCCTCAAATAGAATTCATCGCGTTTGCCTGAAGGGAGGTGTAACAAAGGAATCAAGCTTGAAGGCAGCACACAATTGAAGCTGGAGGCACAGTGCATTAGCTTGTCCTGATTAGCTAGAGCTTGACGCGAAAGTCAATAACCGCGTGTTCACGTGCCAGAAATGCCTGCGACGGTGCTCACTAAGACCCACAAATTGGGCCTCGTGCCTCGCCCCACCATACCTTACCCAGGACTATTACTCATTTGGCTTCGCAATGGTTGCCACGCATTCGCATCTCACAGTGAGAATCCTAAATAAACATTCAGTCGCAAGTTTCCGCGTGTAACATGATGTGTTTTGGGTAAATCTTATATTAGAAAACGTATCATACATAATATCATCTCAGTCAAAGGAATTTGGAACGATTAATGCTGCGAAGCTGGTGTATGATAGCGGGTGAATGCAAGGCATCCATCCGTAGGCTGAATAAGTGTCTGTTGCAAGATCCTCGTCACTGCACTCGGAAGTAGCAACGTTCTCAAGCCGAGCCCGACGGCTTGTTAGCGAACCTAGGAGTCGGTGCACCTGGTATTAGCGCAAAGAACTGGCGGTTTCGGGCTATGTATCTGCGAGCCCATCGAGGCTGAACCTGACGAGGCTCTTTGCCAGGCTCGCAAGTGGCTTTCAAGACCTCGTTAACCGTACGCCATAAGCGGTTGGAACTTATAGGAATGCCGAGAGAAATAAGTTGTTGCAATGCTTTGTGCAATGCCGCCTCTTGAGTGCTGTCTAACACCGTATTATTGCCGCCGTTGAATTGCCTTGAGCGGCGACCCTGGCAACGACTTCTGGTTCTATGGTAAGGAGCGTTGAACGCGGTTGCGGCCGTCTTCATCGTTTTGAACTTTTTGCTTTTGAAGGCGTGCGATGCAAGTGTAACCCTCGCTTCGATGACTTCGTCGTCACTAGTTTCAGCTTCGAGTGCAAATTGTAGCAATTCGCTTATGGGCGCATCCTCGTCAGGCCCATCCGACTCATCATCATCATCGCTGTCGTCGGGCTGGCGATCTTGATAACGGCTTTCGGTCTTGTCGTATGGAGCATCAAATGCCGTCGCGGCCTCCTGTATAGTTTGAAATTTGCCGGTTTCGAAGGCGTCAACTGCAAGTATAACCCTTGCTTCCATGAGTTCAGAGTCACTGATCGGTGGTATCTCTGTAGAGCTCTCCGGCCCAGCGTTGTCCCCAGCATTGTCCCCGGCATTGTCCCCGGCATTGTCCCCGGCGTTGTCCCCGGCGCCCACCCCAGTGATGTCCCCAGAATCTTCTCCAGTATTGTCCCCAGTATTGTCCCCAGTGTTATTCCTTGTCTTGTCTTTTGCGTTGTGCCCGCCGTTGAATTTCCTCGCGCGGTGGCCTAGGCAACGACTCCGAGTTCTAGAATATGGTGCGTCAAATGCCACTGCAGCTGCTCTTATCGACCTTTTTTGACGAGTTTTGAAAGCATTAACCGCAAGTGTAACCCTGGCTTCAATAACTTCCGAGTCCCCTCTGATAAGCGGATCCTTTGCTGGTTTGTAGGCAGCGGTAGCAGCCGATGGCTGACCGGGGTTGGCTGACATTTTGGGTCCAATTGACGGTTGGAGGATGATTCTCCAGTGCTCGATAGATAATTAATCAGAGTCTACCTGAGTGAGTATGTAACAGTCAAATACGTTGCTCCTAAGTTAGGTCCCTGTCGACGGAAGGAGGTGATGGTGGATTGGGTAGGTTGGCACTGCTTCTTCCGGTCAGGTGTAAATTCTATGATGAATCAGGTGATTATTTGCCAATCAACACCCTTGGCACTACCTAAGCCTTGGCTTAGAAACACTCTCCAGCTACCTAAAGATCTAGACGCGTTATCACGTGCACATCGTGCTGTGTAGGTGGGCCTGCTCGCTATTTTTACAGGCTAGAAAGTAGTAAAGGGGTCTGCCATGAGCAACCTTGAAGAGCGATCTTAGAATCCCCACAGAGCAAATTAGAACATGCAGGACATCATTTCGCCTCTGCAGGTTACTAGTTGACGCTATTATGCACAGCAATGCGTTGTGCCCCATTATCATGTGTTTTTACGCGTGGACCAACTGTTAATCGCAAACTGCACCGGAATGAGTGTGTTCTATCCAGTGCCCTTAATTGTTATCTAAGTTCCCCGTGGCAACGAAGTAAAGCGGAGGTGAAGAGGCTCAATCATAGGAAGGAAGTACGCATACATTTATAACGTAGTTTGCCGCTGGTAATCGTTAAAGTCCGGTAGTGTCTACACGTAGTATACGCGAGCAAGCCTCGATTTCTAGGTACCGTCTACTTCTACACACGTGTTAAGTGTGTACTTGCGTACCCTGTAGATACCCATTAAATTGAGACAAACAATCAAGGTAAACAAATTCACAAAAACAGATGATGGGCAAGCTGTATTTCTCAGTATTTCAAAGCTCATTTACCAACATCATGACACTCGTTGAATTACTCTTACGAATTTGGTCTTCTCCGCTCATTTAGCAGCTCAACGCATATTTTCCAGGCTCTCTCGCAGGCACCAACCGAACCGGTCGCGCTATCTAGTAGGTAGTTACCTGCCGTATTCACCCTATCGTAAGTGCAAAGCTCGCAATCTACAATCCAACTATCTTCTATCCTGATCTGCTGGGAGATAGATAGTAGTAATGATTCTTGAACTGACGAGAGATAGCATCCATCAGCTCAAAAATTGTCTGCTTCCAACACCATACTTGCGTATATCTCAGAAGCTGCTATCGCCAGTACACTTGGTATTATTCGTTGCCCTGACATTCAGCTGGCCCCTGAGTCCTGATTGGCAAGGGTTGTGCTTCTGGGATTCTGATAGGCTAGCAACAAATCTAGCTGCAGCTCTGCAGGGTCACTAACCCACTACACTAGCATCAAGACCGCTCTCCTGTCCTGCGAAGACGTTTTAGGCCGGACGCCACTGTCGAACGCAGCTTCACCTTCCTTCACCGCTGCATTTGCAGTTTTCACTCCTTGATCGTCGCTGTCAGCCCTGGGCGCTGATGGTGCAGTACACGATAACGACTATCACTTCTTCACGTGCATATGAAACCGATACAACTCTTACAGATTTGCTTAGCCACACCTTTCTTACCCGCTCTTTTCAACGACAACACTGTCGCCAATATAATTAGTGCTATATACTATAGAAAAACATACAATTCTGCTCCAAGCAGACAACGGCGCCGCCGTGCCCTGAGTGCCCAGCTCATTCCATCTACGTCTCTCCGCTCTAGAGTCAGTCGACGCTCTCGTCTCCTTAGCCGGCCAAATTATAGTCGATATTACCAGAGAAACCTACGGTCGTCTTTCGTCTGGGCCGAGATGGTCTTGGGGCGCCGTCTTTCGCGGGCTTCGGCCGATGCGCCCGTGTCCTTAGGTCCAGTCGTGAATGCCTCGAGTGTTGACTTCGGACCCGAAGATACAGTGTCAGCAGCACCTCCTGTGCTGTCGTCACAGGCTGTCGAGGGAGAACCCGTTGAGGAAGCTGGCTCGAGCGCCATAGATGCAACTACAACTGCGACATCAGCTTCTATGCCGCCGCCACAGCAACCGTCGGTAGCTAGCGAGACATCCGAGACACGATCGACCCGCTCTACGTCACCTGCAACTCGACATGCCAACCGGCTTTCCTTGACCCTACCGATTTCTTTACCAAATGGTTTTCCTTCGAGACCGACCCCGACATCGTCTATGCCTCCGACTCCCATCGAGACCGTGGCCGCGGGCTCCCCCGTTGATCCGGATGACTTCATTGTTGCTATTGCAGCACAGGAGCGGCGTGTACTGGAATTGCGAGACGAGCTGTCACGAGCCGAGATCGAGCTTAAGAGGCTGAAGCGGCAGTGGACTATCTCGGAAGGCTGCAAGAAGAGACCGCCGAATGCGACCGCTCAACCATCCCGGGCTTTGGCGCCTGCGGCCAGTCTCCGCGACAGCTCTGATGATACTGCAGCATCGAAGCGCAGTAGCGAGCTAGAGAGGAGGAAAGCTATCCTCCTCGCGCAAAGTCAGGGGGCGCCTCGGCAACACCAAAGAACGGTGATGCGAGGAAGACACACTCGTACCTTGTCCCTCCTATCACCCACCAAATCCGTTGGAGATGCGTCGATCCATGAAGCAAACGGCAATACACAACCGTCGGACGGCAATCTGCATCGTTCACCTGCTACTATTGTCTATCCTGCCAACAAGCGCGCTACGTGGGCGCCACAACAGAGCACCCAACAGCCCACCGGAGTGAAGCAGCTGGCCAATGACTTCAAACAAGGCCTCTGGACGTTTGTTGAGGACTTGAGGCAAGCCACCGTTGGCGATGAGGCTGTATCAGGGACGACGAATCGAACGACCGACATGGCTCCCAGATCAGGCAGGGTAGAGGGTGATCAAGACACGATCCGCGCGTCCACGGCCAACCGTGGCCGTATTTCATTCCCTACAGAGCCGGACTCTCCATTCAGTATCCTAAGCGAATCTCCGACAAGCAGCTCTGGCGACCGCTTCTACCATAGGCGAACGGCTTCCAGACCAGAGCCTCGAGCGCGAAAACATTTCTCCTGGACGCCTCTGACATTTGAAAACTTGGACGACGACGATTGGTCGAGCTGGGACTCGCCCAACGCAAAGACATCCCGATGGAGCGGCAGCACGGTCAATGGGGATGGTGTTCCCGTCATCCCTGAGACATCTGATGAGAATGAAAGCACATTGTAAGGACAAACCACCCGACCAGATTAACTGCCACGGAAGAAGGCATAGGACAATGGCCAAAAAAAAACAAAAAAGAGCCACCACTTTCTAATACACGATGGAAATAGGAGACGTACACGTTCAGGAAGCGGACATCAGCCAACATCCCCTAGGACTCCGAGCAAGCTGGAAGATCTTCCGCAAGCCATTTTCAACCGCCTCACGCCGAGTAGTATCAAGTCTACCACATCGAATTTTATCAAGGAATGGGAACGAAGCTTGTCACCAACGGTCCAGTCGCCCCCATTTGAAGCAGTTTCACCAGACGTGGCGAGGAAGACACCGTGAAGAGATTCGTACATCTAATGAGAAAGACGCTATTTGGATTCATAAAACGGCTGTTTATGTTGTTCCAAGAACCTGGCCAAGAGAGAGTGATGGCGAACGATCGGTACGTTTAGAGGGCTTAGAATTCGGTATTAAAGGTCTAAAGCTAGTTTTCTTAGATGGCGCGTCGTATCATGGCCGACGGCTAAAACCCAGCTAGCACGTGATATTCAGCATTGAGCTCTCTGGAGAGCATGATTCATTCAAGTTCCATTGTTACATGTAGGTATAAGGACGAGACATATACCTGCATGAATCATGAGACTAATGATAGATGATAATGTAACAACGATGCATGGTCATTTTGTGTTGTTAATTCTGTACAAATAAATAAACTCTGAGGATTTCGTCTCCGCCATAAAAATTACCTATCTCGATGTGATACCGTACGGCAAGAGCTTAATCGGCGTATAGGCTTGCTGTATAAAGAAAAAGAACACTCGAAACCACTCATTCATTACGAATGCAATAAAATTTTAGAAAATTAAGCGATTTACATTCTGAAACAAAGATTTGGCTTGCGGCCTCAATAGTCGAGGGTCCATTAATGCCAAAGTCGAAATCAAGATTCTATCATGTGTTCTTAGAAATAAAGACACCGGTTCCGTTTTACATCAAAAGAAAGAAATAATAATAATAACAAGTAATAAATATTCAAATTAATGAATTCAAGAAGATAAAATCAGCAGCAGGCGAGAGTATGCGCATCTCCAAAGATTTTTAGCTGCAGTGCGGCAATGAATTATTTGGTCAGACACAGAACTTCTACGGCGGATGACGATATCCCCAAAATGTTCAATTTGAAGGCGGGGATCCAAGCAAGGTCGTCGCGCTCACTTCATCTTCCCATCATCCATCTATCCATTCTAATACTCTAATAATCATTTGATACCTGGAATATTACTTACGGTAGTATCGTAAACACAATGGTCCTAATCAGCATCCCCCCGCCAGCGGCATCCACCCGCGCCGAGCTGCCCACGCCCGACAGCACACACTCATACTGGCACCGGCTGCCCTCTCCCACCCTACTAAACCACCGCACCACGCCCACCCTCCCAGCTCACGCCGATGTGGTGATCATAGGCAGCGGGATCAGCGGGGCCTTCGCCGCGCGGACCCTCCTTTCCTCCTCCCCTTCGCAGAAAGTGGTAATGCTCGAAGCGCGCGAGGCCTGCTGGGGCGCAACCGGCCGCAACGGCGGGCACTGCCAGCCGATGGTGTGGGCCAGCTCGGCCGAGATCGCGCGCTTCGAACTCGCTACGTTCAACCACATCGCTTCCCTCGTTGCTGAAGATGGAGTGCAGTGCGATTGGCGCGTGGTCGGCGGCGTGCACGCGATCTACGACCCGGTTGAACTCGTTGCTGCGCAGGCGCAGCTCGCGCGCTTACAGCAGTACAAGGATTTAAAGGACAAAGCGGTGTTGATCACGGATAGAGAGGAGCTGGCGAGGCATAGAGTTCCTGGGGCGCTGGCCGCTGTGTTCCAGCCGAATGCGGCGCAGTTGTGGCCTTATAAGCTGGTTGCTTGGGTGTTGGAGGGGTTGGTGAGGGATTATGGGGCTGCAGAGACCGTAGAGGAGGGCAAGGGGGAGGGAAAGGGGGAAGGGAAAGGGAAAGGCGGGTTTAATCTGCAAACAAACACGCCGGTGACACGGCTCGAGAAGCGCGAAAGGGGAGAAGGATGGGTCGTGCACACGGCCAGGGGCGAAGTATTCGCGCCGCAGGTCCTGCTGGCCACGAACGCGTACACGTCGTTCCTCCTGCCCGGGTTCACGGACGTGATCGTCCCCGTGCGCGGACAGGTCTGCGCGCTCGAGCCACCCGCCGACGGCGTGCAGCTCGTGAATAGCTATGGCTGGATTAAAGGGGCGAATGATCAGTATCTCGTGCATCGCCGGCCGGAAGACACGCAGGTCCCCTCCACCTCCTCTTCCACCTCCACCGCTGAATCTACATCTACATCTACATCTACGTCTAGGAAGGAAGTGGAAGGGGAAGGGGAAGGGGAAGGGGAAAAAAAGGAGAAAGACCACAGCCTAATCCTCGGCGGCGAGCGCTTCGCGACGCCGGACGGCGAAGAGGGCATATCGCGCGACGACACGCTCAACCCGCTCGTCAGCCGCGCCCTGCACCGCGCGCTCAACGGAGCTCTGAAATTACGACCCGGCGTAGACGCTCCTGAGAAAGAGGTCCTGCGCGCGAAGTACGAGTGGACAGGGATAATGGGGTATTCGCGCGACGGGAGCCCGTGGGTCGGGCGCGTGCCGGGTGCTGCGCTGCGCGATCAAAACATTCACACAGACACTACCACAGACACTACCACAGACGCGAACACAAGCACGGATACAAGCAAGGATACAGATAAAGATACGGATGCCGAGGGCCTGTGGATCAGCGCCGGGTTCACGGGGCACGGGATGCCGGTGGCGCCGCGGTGCGGCGTCGCTGTCGCGGAGATGATGTTGGGAAAACGAGATGGTGTGGCTTTGCCCGAGGCCTGGATCCCGAGCGAGGAGCGCATCGCGGGCGCGAAGTTGTTTGAGTTGCCAAGGACCTTGGAGGATATACTCAGTTGGTTACCGCCTGCGTGAGTGCTGTCGGGTAATTATTTGATATGTGCTCTTCGCGAGCTTTGCTGTTTGTTATTCGCGGGGCTGGTTATCTGGGTTAGCTGGTCTGCTGAATCTGGACAATTAAAGTCCCCGGGAAGAATTTATCGTAAGAAGGATACAGCAGCTTGGAGAGACGGTGATGAATCGCGACCCACGATTTTGCGGAACAGGGATGTACGGGCGCCTGTAGATTTGTTATCGGGACGAGAAGGCAGCAGATGTGGTGTCTCCGACGAACACTAAATCTGCTGGGGCCTATGTTTGATTCCCAAGATACCAGACTTCACGTTCAAGCATGTTGGCTGATCGGTCATTACTTAGAGATGGATATATATATGCATATACATAGGCACTTATAGGGGCCGTGAACTATAATAATCCTTTGGCAAAGCTGATTTTATGTAGGTCTAGTTATGACGAAGTTCCTCTAACGCCTTGCTACTATGCTTAGGTATGATATGCAGGTCTCCCGAACCTATTACCCGGGGCTATATCACAATCAGCCGCGTACCCGGATATGGTTAATTTGGCCGAATCTCAATCGACACTGCTCGCGGTTACGGGCTCTGCGGGCTCTGCGGGCTCTGTTTTCTCTGATACTGAGCTTTGAGCTGCTTTAGGTGATTTGTTCTGCTTAGCTCGTAAGGCTGGTTGGGTGCTTCCCGTGTCGCCTTTGCTGTTCCATTGCTCCAGCATCGACTCCACCTGAGGGCCCCAGACACTTTCGCCTTTACCCAGGTCAGGGAATTCCATGCAGTTAGAGCCTCCTAAAACGAAGTCGCCTTGGCGACTCCTACATAACTCGGCCATCATGGCGGCCGAGGAGACCTTGACACCCAGATCATGACAGAAGCTCCGTACGTAGAAACCCGAGGTAACTGTCATCCGTATCCTCGCAGCAGGCGGGCCCTTGCCCTCCCAGGGAGGCGTGTCCGTATTCGTGGTCTCAGGGATCAGATTTGACCCCTTTCCGGGTTTAGGGGCCGCAGGCGGCATCTCGCCCAACGCCCCAGACATCATCGCGGGATCTTTGTCCTTCCGGCTCTGATTATTCGTTTTCACGCGTTTGCCGAGTCGGTCGTACACGAGGGCGTCGACGGTCTCATCCGACTTTCTCTTAAAATTCTCGTGTTCCTTCCGCGCCTTCGTGTCAGCTTCCTCCTCTTCAGGGGTCAGCTTTTTCGATGCCATCTGGTCCTTCTCAGCCTTCCACACCTGTTCGGCAAAGCTCCGCTCGAAATTGGTAGCCTCTTCCATCGGCCACCAATGCGAATGTGTACCAGGCTCGTACCACTCGACTAATTCCAGCTCGGAGACATCGACTTCTCTAGTCGCGATCTCTCGTGGCAGCGGTTTCCCCGCGCGCGCATATTCGTAAAGAGGCTTCCCTTCCATTTTCAGAGCCGAATAGAGGGGTGGCATTTGCTGGTATTTGCCACGGAAGGAGTCGAGCGCGTCCTCAACCATAGAACGTGTGATGTGATCGTAAGCTGTCTTCTTAAGAATCTTGCCGACCCGGTCGTACGTGTCCGTGCTGGCACCGAATAGGACGACCGTCTCATAAGTCTTGGTGCAGTCAATAAACGACTGTAGAGACTTGGTCCCCTTCCCGACGCCAAGGATCAGCACGCCCGTCGCCAGAGGGTCTAGAGTGCCACCATGGCCCATCTTGACTCGGATGTCATCCTTGCCGAAACGGCGCTTCTTTCTCCGGCTGTTCGATTCTTGAGCCCTATTCGCAATCTCCTGGTCGATCATTGGCTTGAATAGGGCCGACGGGCGAAAGTGATGTTGGCAGTCTCGAATTACTTGCGCAGAGCTCATGCCTACCGGTTTATTGATGCCTACACATGCCTCCCGAGGTCAGCCAGATCGAGACACATCGCGCTACGGTACCTAATCGATAGGATCCGTGACATCCATACCAAAGACGCCATCTAAAATAGGACCAGATATCTGGCCAGAGGCAGGGCCGGTTGCCACCATCTTGAGGAATTTGGATATTCTCATCCGAAGAGTATGATATAATTAATGGCAGATGGCTGATAAGCCAGCAAAGTGCCGCTGAGTGTAAGGATGCACGCCCCTTGCTGATATACGAGTATCATGAACAGTGAAGGTCCAAACAATGAGAGGATAGAGTTGGCATCAGGTCGCAAGTCAGAATGTACATTTGGGATCGCATGGGAAAAAAAAAGACGGGAAAAAGTACGTGGGGGGAGTGAGCTTCAAAAGTTGGGGTACTTGGGCATTCGACACCTAGACAGGTACCTAGTGTAGCTGAGGATGTGCAAGAGCTTATCGATTAGGTGCCTAGCCGTGTCCAATACATCTATTTTTAGCTTAGTCATGCACATATTACACAATTCATGACCAGAAATCTATCCGAAGAATCATGCCAACATACAAATATGAGAAATTATTCATAGTTTACATATAAAACTTGGATAACATACGTTACAGATATTGTTTAACAGTACACGTAGGTACATATGCCCATAAGTGAAGAATCTCCATGCATGTATGTACAATACAGAGTATGTACCCATATGTACCTAACCTAGCGTACTTCGTATGTTCAAGTTAGTAGGAACTGACTCGAAGTCTAACTGGAACCCATGTTAGGTACTATGGTACAGAGTACGAAGTACCTCCTTCGTTGTTCCACAAGACCCCGCCAGCCCTATGGCCAATGGGCAGCTTCTAGGTACTACGGTACATACCTAGACATCGCGTGCATCCATACAATTAGTAGGCAGGTGCCGGTCACCTATATGCGTCGCGCGTGAGCATCCAGCCTCCAAGTGTCTTCCAAATGGGCACTCGCGTTGATACTTTCGCTTCGCTCCTCGTTATACAAAATCCACGGCCACATACTAGCCCTTAGACGGCCATTATCCTCCCTACATCAATAACCGAGCAGATAGAGTCCTAGCCTGCGTGTCCATCCTCCAATCAATTGCCGTGGCAGGTCCCTCCTACAAGCTACAACAAGCGCCCCGCGTCTGCATCTTCGTCCTCGTCTTCGTCTTCTGCTACCGCACGCGTGCGTCAGCTATCGCAGCCATCACCGAGAACCCTTCCAGGTCAACACAATACAGCGCGACTAGAGTGCGCCCGGCTGCGCCCATCTAAGCCACCTTCGCCATTATGGCTGGACAACGACAACGACGCAGGCAGCGTGCCCCGCCGAAGAAGACCGAGGCGGACGAACCCGCGATCCGATACTACAAAGAGAGCTCGATTCTCAAGCCGGTCAGCCCATCGACACACACGGACGACTGGCCCTGCTTTCTTCTGGTCGATGCCAGCGTCCACCTCCGCAACGGCAGCATGGTCAGCCAGCTGGATGTCGACAGCTTAGGCCCTTTTGTTGTGCGTGGGCGGCTCGAAGTCGAGGTAGACAACGAACGATACCGTGCGACTCCCTGCCTCTCTTTCTCTCTCTTTCTCGCTCGCTGACTTGCTATCTCTCTGTCTGGCTGTATAGTTATCGACCGCAACATGAAGACCAAGAATCTGTGGATTCAGATCGACCGCTCGAGCGCCTTCTCCGTCGGCGCCAAAGACGACAACTTGTCCATCCCTGTCGTCTGGGCTAGCGGCCAAGCAGGCTGGTTCGAGATTGTGCCGTCGCCGAGCTACCAACGCACATGCGATGAAATGTTCCAGGGCGTTTGTCTCCACTATTCCCTCCTCGACCAATACGAGGCCGCCCTTGCAAAACTCCAGAAATCGAAAAAGAAGAAGAAGGTGACGATGGCCGACGTCCCACTGGACTTAGATGAACTTCTTTTTCAGGTACGCGGTCCTATGCTCTCGTGGCGCATCATGAGCGTCAGACACACCAGATCTAACAGATACCAAAAGTATGCCCTACGTTCAGGGGAGGGCCTCACCCTGTCGGAAGCCCATAGGCGCTTTGGCTTCCAGACTGTCTTCCTCTTGTCACATTTTCCAAAAGACACCAGTTTATATCACTATCTAGTCAAAGAGAATCCCGTAAGTTCACCGCTTTCCGTGTCTCGAGAATTCGAATTAATCGGCACTCTAGCGTGTCAAGAAGCTGCTAGACCAAGACCCAGCAACAAAGAACGCTAGATTAGAGGCTACATTGGGGCCTTTCGTTCTAGAATCCTACGACTATCCCCATCGTGGGGAGTCATCGTCACTAGACAACTCCGGAAAGAAAAGGGGCAGGGGCCGCCCCAAGGAGAGTCCTCCCAAGTCTATGCGGGACAGAAAAGCACCGCTTGATGTCGAAACCGTGCAGAGATCTAATACAAGCCAAGACCCTCACTCATCCATGTCCGCAGGAAGAAGAAAGAAATCCCCCCCACAGATCATTCTTTTGGACGATGACGACACTGTCATGACCGACCCGCCAGCCGATGTCAATCCTGCTGTTGAGCTAAAGTCACGCAATCATATAGTAGACCGTCATCAACAGAATCCACCAACGGACCCTGGCCCCGTCCAAGGGATCAATTTCTCAGGGGGGGTTCTTGTTGGCGCTTTGGAAGATGTCAGAAAACAGATGCTGCAGCTCATTGACCAAGGGAAGCAGAAAAAGCAGTTGCACCAATTCACGGCCAAGAGCTGGCAGAACAAGGTGTATCTGGAGTGCAATATCAAGAACTACAGTGCTGTAGAGGAAATATTCCGTTATTACGCCCGAGACCTGGCTCAACACCTCGGCCCGGAATGGCATGACACGATGATCTACCAGTGGGCAAAGGAGAATGCATCCAAACCCATCACACTCACTCTCATTTCTGAAACAGAAGTTAAACATATCGTTAGAAGAGTGAAGAATGGGACACGAGGGGCAAATATAGAGAAGGTCGCAGAGGCAAGCTCGCAGGGAAATTCACTCCCCAAAGTTAGGGAGTATGCTAGCAAGCAAACACCCAAAAAGCACCCTCGCAAAGTCGCCAGGCTACGTCCATCGACGGGAGGCAAGAAACGTTTGCGCCATGAACTCGATTCCGAAGATAATATGGATCTTGATGATGACGGTTCATTGAAAAAGAGGTCAAGAACGTCTCATTACTTCACCGAAGACGACAATGACGAAGACGGCGATGACGAAAATGGTAGCGTTGATGAGGACGATGCAGGCTCTACTGGCCAGAGAGATATTCACGCAGAAAATGATGCGCCGATGACCCAGCTTGTAATTCGCGCCGAGAAACTGCCGCCCACCCAGCCGCAAGGCCCTAACCAGACATGGGCTTGCGAAGAACCCGACTGTGGATATATCGTTCGGGACGCCTATGAAGAAGAAGGACGTAGCCTTATCAGCGCTCATTACGAAGAACACGAGAAAGTAGCACAAGACGCAGCACAAGAAGTGGCTTTAGACCGGGTCAATCTTGCTATGAAAGAAGCCCGAGGGCATATGCCGATCAAGTATGCATATTTCCCCCCCATTCAATTCCAACTCGGGTACACTTTCTACATAAAACTTCATCTAACATGTCCTCTAGTCACCTTCTCGAAAAAATTCGGACTATTAGCGAGAAATCCGCTCGTCGCGATGAGGTCCATATAAACGGACAAATAGTACCGGCGCCGATCAAGAGAACTTTACTGATTTGATTTGGGGGAAGTTCGGCGAGACATGACATTGGCTATGTACGAGGCAACGGCTTGTCACTACACGGGCCAATAGTCCTCCGCATAGGCACCTCTTTCAACACATTGGATTTATATGTGCATCCAGATCGGCTAGTCACTTTGGAGAACATGACTAAGAATTTTCCAGCAAGCAGCAGAGCGGGGCACGTTGCAGTGACAGGATTCAGAAGGCGTTCGTCGATTTATCAGTTGCATGGTCCCGTATTAGACCGGGCCGGATGGAAGATACCCTAGCTTAGCTTACATAGCTTCTTTGCCCTCGACTTGACTCGAGGCCACTTGTATTACCTAGCTGATACGCGATAGCTGCTGCGATTGCTCTATGATTTCTGAAGCAGCCCGCAATGAATAAACGCCCACGAAATTCTAGTGGGTTTTAATGGATGAACGATCAATTCATATGTTCGTTGAGTAATTTGATCGGTTCTGAGGGCAGTCATAGACGTTGAGTAATGTCTCTGATCCTTTACGCCGGTGAGTTTGCCCTGTAACACCCCTGTATAAGTAGGACTTTGTCAAGTCGATTGCTTGGCCATCTGCTGCTACAAAGTAGGTATAGGCCCATATTATCTATCGATGAAAGAACGTCTTTATTAAGAGCTAAGCCATGATACAGATTACCTGGGTAATCACACACTTCCTTTACATTCCAAGACAAAGGGGCAAGGGTGTGCCGAATGCGGCGCGCCACGGTATCATAACCAGCTGAAAGTCAAGACGTGATTCTATTCGATTGTCGTAATTTCGATGAGGACAACTTCAAGTCGCCTCAACATCAGCATACAATTCTCGGTAGCTAGCGCGCCATATCGTTGGTGACAGCACTCGAGATGGCGGGTTATAATAATTTCAGTGATAGGTGGCTGGCTTCAATATTCCGCGGTCGAGAGTATCGAGAGGGAAGGCCCTGGGACAACGCATTTTTGGTTGCAAATGCGCCGCTGTGGCGTAAGTAGCCAACCGCTGCCGATGGTTGATCTGCACCATTTTCAAACTGTGCCAGCGAAAGCGAGAACCGCTCGCTGGGCTACGGTGTCGTTGTATATTCAGCATGCTTGCGATCAAAACAACCTCTGTCTCTTACACTGTCAGCGAAGAATCTAACTGTATACAGAAAATTTGGCCCTGGGAAGGCGGCGCGGAGTGAACCTCGGCATACCACCGTTCCAACCAGACCCGGTTGTGCGCCCCGTCCCCGCTGTACGTAAGGCTCAGTATTATTCTCATATTCTTTCAGTCATTTTCAAGGCCTTGAAGGATCCAGAACTTCTATGCTTCCTAATCGCGTATACATCTTCATCTTCGCTCAAGGTACCTAAGAGAATACTGATTACCGGTCTTGCGGTAGGTTGGCGCAATAGGCAACGCGAACCTCCAGGCCAATACACTGAGGCAATATTTCGGCGGCATGAACTGGTTAACACAAGATAGAATCTTAAGATCAGGTGGCTTTGGTTTTGCCATCAAGTGGCACCGCGGACTAAGGCCGGGAGATCCAACACGGCCTTTCGATTTCGTCGTGAAAGTCGCACTTAGCAGTTACAGTCTAGCGATTCGTAACGAGCATAGAGAGACGATGGTAAATTCCTCCACCCACTGGGCATCTTCATGATTCTCTCTTCATCTGACCTGGCGTCTAGAGGTTCAAGAGGTCGGCGCATTGTATTCAGGAGATTGATTTCCCTCGTATAGGACATCCTGTCCCATACCCGTGGCGATTCGATATCCCGAACTCCGATGATTCTAGCCCAGCCTACGCCTCTAGTGGAGATGCATCGCGTGCCGACCGGCCCCCGCAACCCAGGCGATTCACTGCCCTACAACGGGCAAGGCGACGGATACGGATGAGACACCGAATCAGAGGGGCGACCCAGCTTTATGGACTCAGAACCCAGGTGATTTATGGCCGCCCACAACGCGCGGGCGCACTTACGGCGACGAACGCGAACCACAACGATCTTTGGCAACAGGACCGCAAAGACATGCTCTTTCTAGAATGTTGTCAGAATGGCGACCTACAAACCCTCTTGTACCGGTAAGCCACATGCCTCACAAATGTCTGTTTTGTGTCGTGATGATAGTATTACTGACAAATGCTATTTCTGCTACTCTACTTATAGGCTACATGAGGATGACGAGAACAAGAACATTCCAATGCGTGGTAAGTGCTGTTGATTATTCCCCTATAATAGAGGCTCGATAGCCGATCTTCCCGAATCATCAAGATACCCCTGTGGGAGCTTGCTGACTGCCTTGCTACAACTGGCGCATGAATCGCTCATTTATTGTTTTCTAGTTCTCTATGCCTTCTGGCTTTGCCGTAAGTCGAAAAATAAGTGCCGTTTCGTACTATAATTATTGACCACAGGTCTAGTGATTCGTGCTTGTGTCGCTTTGCAGTAAGTTTTCATGCTCACCTACATCCACGTCGTACGTTTGCGATTGATGGCCATCATTATTATACTCACACGTTGATGCTCAGATACCCGCCTCGGAAATTCCACCCCAAGCGAACGCACGCTGCTCCCCCTGTCGTTAATGGACAGCCGGGCTTCGACGACAGCGTAGGGACCAAGGTTGTTGGTACGGACCTATTCGAAGACATACCGCCCCCCCGACGACGGTGGGATAAGAAGCGAAACGTGCACTTTGACATAGACCCTAAGAACAGTATGTTCATCGCGAACTCTTTTCATTTTGTACAGTAGAAAGGCTTTCTAATACGTCGCAGTCTTTATAGCCGACCTTGATGCCAACACGAAAGATGAGGAACATAGGCTCATTCCAAGAATCAAGGTAAGCCGGCCGCCCCGTTCACCAGTGACCTTTGTGCACCTGGGATCTGGCGATGTATGTTCATTAACGAAATCATCTCCAGTTGGCTGATTTTGGCCTCCACGAACAAATTAAGCCTGATAAGACGAAGTAAGTCACACTGGAAACAAATCTCGGTATGTTGAGAGGTGAGGACTTGCTCACATATGAATATCAGTCTTTACTACCTCAGAAGAAGATTCACCGGGAAGCCACTCTACTGGGCACCTGTAAGCGCAAATTTTCGCATATTTGCATTGAGGAACCGATCGCGGCCATTTCGTTTCAGGGGACTATCACCGCGCATATTTTTAACGTTTGGCTTAGGAGCAATTCGGCGCTGACTGGGACTCCATACGAAGTCCATTTCGAGACGCCCCCAGGGGGAACGGCCGAGAAGTGTCCACGCAGAGAATAGCCGGGAATTACAAC
This sequence comes from Nemania sp. FL0916, assembly GCA_022578715.1. NCBI lineage: Eukaryota > Fungi > Ascomycota > Sordariomycetes > Xylariales > Xylariaceae > Nemania > Nemania sp. FL0916. The sequence continues at coordinate 124,173 of MU390238.1, read as the reverse complement.
GCTCCCATGAATGTCTGGGGAGTGGCACTTGTGAGTTTTTTTGTTTTTTTTTTCTTCTCTCTCGGAGTACCCGCCTACCTAACTTCGGAATTATGATTCCAGCAGGCTTGGTAATTAAAGGAGAACCCCCCCCCCCAAAAAAAAGAGAAAAAGAAAGAAAGAGATTGACTGCTAACCCTCTCCCCCCTCTTCCACCCGCCGCGCAGGTCATGTGGCAGCTCATCACGAAAGCGGATCCACCCTTCCCTCCACGGTCGCAGGCTCAGAACGGCCAGCACGCGAACCTACCCCGCAACTACTGCGAGTTGCTGTTGGAGCCGAAGCGGTACGACCACATCGACCTCGAGTTCAGGAGGACCATCGCCAGGTGCATGGCGCACAACCCGCGGGAGCGGCCGTTGCTTCAAGACCTCCTCAAGCAGGCGAAGCGCTGGATCAAAGTTCGCGCGGGCGAGAGGGATCGGGTTGTTGACCAATGGGTTCAAGACAACATTTTCAACGCGTAGGTCACAGGACAGGCAGGCATCGGACGGGCGAGACGGTCGCTGGCAAGGGAATGAATAACTACCTATGAGCGAGAGAGCTGGTGCGGAAACACCTATGGTTGTCAGTGGTGTTTGGAACATCTCAGAGGATATTTATTTCCTATCGGGTTATTGCGGAAGCTTGAATTTGTGAGAGAACGAGCAAGAGGGATGGATATGCGATGTCCTACATAAGAGAGAAGATCCAACTTTAGTCGATTCGTTAATATGGAACGGAATACTTACGGAGTTCTTTTAAACCCCTGATCAAGATCTATTTTCAAGTTAGGTTCAACACAATTAGGCACGTACTGTCATTCAGAATTTCACTGGAAAGCTCAATATGCTTTATTTTTCCCTATATATAGCCTAATAGACCTCAACGTCTCAACCCAAAGTATATAACCTAACCACTACAGGGGGTATCTATAAGATAAAAAAAAGTGAAAGAAGCCAAATAACCACAAACCCCCCCAACTAAGCCATAACCCCACCAGCACCACCACTACCACCACTACCACCAGCACTCCCCCTCTCCACAGCGCTATCGTCACTGCGCTCCTCGAACATCTGCGCCTGCGGGTGCAGGTGGGACTTGTGCTCCTCGGTCTCGTCGTAGGCGATCAGCAGCTCGCCGTCGCGGCCGTAGCGGCGGGGCTCGTGCTTGGCGACGCGCACGACGTCGAAGTAGCCCCTGATTCCGTGCGCCTTGTGGAATATCGCGTCCATTTCTTCGAGGGACCGGTAGGCCGTCTCTGGGTAGAAGAAGTAGACGGAGGGCACCATGAACGCGTTGATCACGGCGAAGATGATGTAGGTTTGATAGCCGATGTTGTTGAAGGCGATGGGGGTTATGACTGGGAGAGGGTGTTAGCGGGAATTATTATGGAGGAAAAGAAAGAGAAAGGAAAAGTCTCAGGATTTGTCGCCCTTTTCTTGGATTGGATTGGGTGGTATACTTACTAACGACAAGGAAATTAAAGATCCAATTCGCCGACGTCGAGAGGGCATTTGCCGGCGCCCTAATCTTCAGGGGCACGATCTCAGCGGGATAGAGCCAAGTCATGCCGAGCCAGCCCACGGCAAAGAACGTATTGAAGATGAACAGCAGCGCAATAACAGCAATCGAGGGTCCTTTCGGCGGGTTATCACCCCCCGTGAGCGACGCCGCGCCGGCGAGCGCAGCCATGGTGGCGGCTTGACCCGCGGCGCCGAAGATCATGAGCTTGCGCCGGCCGACGCGGTCGACGAGGTACACGGCCGGCCACGAGGCGAGGAAGTACTCGGTGCCGTTGAGGGCCGCGAGGAGGCGCGACAGGAAGCCGCCGAGGTTGAGACCGGAATAGATCACGGCTGCGTAGTATGTGATTAGGTTGATGCCGGATATTTGCTGGAACACTTGGTTGACGTAGGCGAGGAGTGTCCGGTGGAATTCGCTATACATCAACAATATCAGCATCCGTTTTATAAGATAATAGGTATGAATAATAGGGAAATATTGGGTTACTCACCGGTCCTTCGTCATCTTGAACAAGTCGGCAAACGTGCCCTTCTGCATCTCCAGGACCGTCTCCTTAATCGCCAAGAACTCATCGCGCACGTATTTATCGTCGGCAGTGGTATCAGCCAGTGCAGCCAGGACCTCACGGGCCTCATCCTCCCGCTTCTTGAGGATCAGCCAGCGCGGCGACTCGGGTAAATTCCAGATAAACGCCAGTATGAACAGACAGAACGCGATCTGGAAGGCGATGGGAAAACGCCACGCAAGAGTCCCCGGCGCGAAGCTGAAGCCTAGGTCGATCCAGTAGGAGAGCGTGATTCCCCCCGTGATCAGCGCGCCCTCGATCATGACGAGCTTGCCGCGCTTGTGCGAGCGCGAGGTCTCGCTTTGCCAGGTCGGCACCGTCGACGTGTTGCCGCCGTTCCCCAGGCCCGTGATAATGCGGCCGACGATGAGGTGCGGGAGAGTAGACGAGGATGCTTGCAAGGCGGCGCCGATGATCATGATGCTCGTGCCCAGGATGATCATGCGCTTCCGCCCCAGGCGGTCGGAGATGAATATGCTGATCAGCGCACCCAGAAAACAGCCCAGGTTGTAGCTTGCTACGGCGATGCCTTGGATCGTGGAACGCTGAGACTTGAGCCCCGCGTCGTGCGCTATGGCTGGGTCGTCCGGGTTGATGGATGGGAAGACGTCGAGGAACTGCGGCATTGTTAAGATGCCGCCCATGACGCCCTGGTCTAATAATAACATAACATCGTGTTAGAGCTTCTTCCCGTCTGCCAATTGGATCGCCGTGTCCGGTTGAAAAAAATGGCTTGTTAGCTGGCTTGCTTGCTTACCGTAGCCGAAGAGCAGAAAATCACAGCCGGCGACCAAACCCACGGCATAATTGAGGGCCTGGCCCCGGAGGCCGAAGAATGTCTTTCCCTTGCCCATGGTCGCGACGAGCTCGAGCTCCGTCTATCTTACTAGAATTGCGATGTCGTCGGAGGAACGAGGCATGCGAACCACAAGTGTATAATCATGTATATATATATATGCTACTGTACAAGTGCGAGAACTAGCACCCGGAGTAGGCGAAACACTTATACAAGACAGCAGCAGATCGCATCAGGAGGAATCCCGTTCGTATGCCCGAGTCAGTGGTGGTGGTGCTTCTTATACGTCCGTCCGCGCATGCGCAAGCTTCTCCGTTCTGGCGCCGGCACTGCCGATCTCTTTCTTCATACAGAGAAATGCGTGCTGCCTCTCACACAAAGACGTCGTAGCGTGGTGGAGAATCGATCGTTACGTGAGAAGCGAGAGACCGAGAGAGAGCTTCCGACCATTCGCGTGCCCGTAAATCGCTGACCGCCGTCTCACCAATTCTCCACTGCCGTGCGCCCATAATCCTTGGTTCTATGTACAATGAGTCTAAGCGTGCATATAGGTAGGTTAGAGCACACGAGATGCGCTATCCGATGAATGTCGGGTAAGAGGCTCGAGCCTCAATCTTGTTTTTTTTCTTGCCTTGTGTAAGCTAATACCATACGATGACTCAACTCAATTAGATACCAACAACCCAAAACCAACACCGTCTATTCTTGTATTATCTAATATTTTATAAGATGATGATATATGTGCAACGTTCAATACCACGTACTACCTACCCAGCGATGTGTGCAACCGACTTCCAACAGGCACGTGGTACCGTATCCGGCCGTTCAATCTACCGGCATAGACTGCATACGTAGGTGGTGGTGAAAAATACCTACACGGATGAACCTGGCGCCTGTAATTACCTACCTAACTCTAGTTAGCACGAGGCGTTCGGGAATGATGCAAGTCACCCCTGACTTGCATCGTGCCGCCGCTACCGCATTCACCACCACCACTACACTGCCCTACAGTTCGGCCCTACAGTACGAAGTATGTACCACCACTCGCCTGAGATCTTGTTATGTAGTGTAACTTACACTACCTAATGTTTAGTAAACCCCAGATTTCCCAGCCTCCCCGCAAGGAACGCCCGCAAAAACACGAGCGCCGGGGCGTCCGTCCTTCACCCCATTAAAAATCATAAACGATTATTTTTCTCGGTCAGATGAAGAAAAATTGTGGTCTGGCGGTTTACCAGATCAGGAAATCCGTACCACTATGTACGATGGCCTCTGACGTCAGCGGGGAAACGATGGGTTCTTGGCATTGGCCCAAGGATCTAGAGAAAAAACGCTAGTAATGATTTCTGGAATGATTATGAAATATTTACGAAGTACCTTTATTTCGTTGTCTACGGGGTACCGGTAGATTGGATTGCTCTTACGACGTGCGAGTGAGGCTGCTGCTAGAGATAAGTATGGGTAACGGTCTCTATTCCATCGGACGTTCTGTAATGCTGCGTTATTTGAGGACAATGTGCAACCCTACAGGCACATGTAAAGCGTCCTTAGTTGTTTAGGCCCCGGACGTCTCCGCAGTCGGTGGAAGGACCCCCCTCGTCAACTTCCGTATGTTAAATTCGAACCTACCGTTACAATTGCAATTGCAGCTTGTAACCGGGCGGCTGCCTTGGAGCTGTGCATATAAGAAGAATGAGATTCTATTGTACCTGCCGGGGGACCCTAATGTCCAAATGCCTGGGCTGCAATAGTAGCCAAACAAAGATGTTCTAGAACCCTTCGCCTAACAACTAAGGAACGGATAGCCTCGTAAGGCTACCCGATCCAACTACTCTGTATGAGGGCCAACAGAAAATGAACAAACACAAGAGCGACTATTTGTCATTCAACAACATGAGGCACCGGCAACCCAGTTACGGCAGCAACAACAACATCACGTCGTCGGGATCTATCTAACTCAATACAGCCCGGGTTCTCGGGGCCCCATGGGGATATCTCATATGCAGATGTGTCATACGCTAGCTAGCTCATGTCTCTTCTCTTCATAGTGTCTCATACTTGACACGCTTCATCCATCATCATCACAGGCAGTTACATCCAAGCCAAAAAATCTTGACCATTAGGTAGTTTTAACTAGGTACTCATAAACCATTGTCGGTCTTGAACTTATCCCAGCTCTCGTTGAGAGTTGCAAAAACAGTAGCCGCGATCAGCCGTGTCTCAGTACTGGCGTCTTGGGGGAGCTGATTACCGTAGTTAGTAACACCGTTAGGGCAGATAGTAGTGGATAGGAGAAGTCGCTTCAGCACTTACCTTGTCAGGATGGCATTTTGCGATAGCCTTCATGTAGTGGATCTTGACCTTGTTGGCGATCACCAGCTCATGCAGGCCCACCTTCTTCCAGCCGCTATTGTCCCATAATACCTGGTCGAGGCTGCCCAACAGTGCTCTTAGATTGTCTGTCTTCCCATCTCGCCAAGCAGCAATTCGGGCGTCAACCTTTTCTCCAAGGGCAAACTTCTCGTCATCAGCAGCCTCCGCAGCTCGATTAGCTTCGCGCAGTCGTTCAACGGCTTCTGAACTCTTTTGCGGTCCGAGATCCGCCATGGCTGAAGGCCGCGGGCGAGGCTTCGCCGCCTGAACGGGCCGTGGGGTTGCTTTCGGTTTCGGTGCGAGGGCTTTCTGACACCGTTGCCGACCTGCGACTGCATTTGGACCGCCTACCCCAGCTTCAACGCACTGTTGCCATACGACTCCGGCGTCTGCCCATTTTTCCATTTGCTCCAGAGCTTCGGCTTTTCGGCTGAGTGCTTTTCCATACAATTCTTTCATGTCGCGGGATTCACCATCGACCAGCGCCACGTTTTCGCCTTCACCGCGCGAAGGACCAATGATACTGATCGCACTATCAGCGTCGTCGACCGTCTGCTTAGGGCTACCGGTCTTCAGAGAGGTGAGTGCTCTGTTGGTGAGGATTACGATGCAGAGCGGATGATTTTGTGGTATACCGGAGAGTGAATTTGTATACGCCGTGTGTGCAGCATCGTAGTCGCCGCGCTTGAAGTATGCCGTCCCTTCTAGACGCTGACGAGTAGAGGCCTGTAAAACCGACGGAGGGAGAGCCGGTATGGTCCTTGTTGGAACAGGGGGACGGGGACTGATAGGCCGTGACGAGGTTTGTGAGATGGGCTTAGGTGCTGGCGAGGGTTGTGCAGAGCGCTGAGGCCGTGCTTGAATAGGTGGCGTATCTGATGAGCCGAATAGGAGATCGGTATCGGGTTCGGATTTTTGTGTCGGCTGTGGTGTAGCTTTCTTCCGTCTAGCCGGACTAACGTATGCCTGCGCATTTTCTTCTTCTACTATTTGCTTCTTTAATCTGGCTCGAGGATCCGCAGGGCCCTGGGGCACAGACTGCTGCCACTTCGGTGTACTAGACTGGCCTGACGGCCGAGATGGCAAAGCAGGGGAATGATCACGGGAAGTGTCACGCCGGGTTTGATCATGTTGGGACGTCTGTCGCTCGGGTCGTCTTCCGGACTCGAGCATTAACGCTTCGTCAGTCGCTGCTTGAGACCTTTGTGTCCGAGGCGGGATTTTCTCATGAGTTCGTTCCTGCTGGGCATTACGCATCCACTTCGGCTGAGACGGGTCGCCGCCATCTTGCTGAAAGTCGGCCACTGCCTTTTGCACTTGCTTTTGCCCCGTTTTCCATAATGAGTTGGCTGTCTTAAAGAGACTTGAGCCTACAGCAGCCGCCTTCTTCGAAATGTCGTCGATCTGGGCCGGTGACTGCGTACCACCACGAGGATCCCTAGAGCGACTGCCTTCCCGACTCACACGCTCGGAAGAGGACTCATGCGGCATTTTCTTATTGCGGGCCTGTCTGTGGGCGTCATCTAACAGCCAGCTTACCGCAGCTTGCACGTTAAGCCCAGCGCCACTCTCTGTGAGGCCGCGCCTCGCATTCTCAGCCGTGAACCCCATATCAACCAGTTCTGCGACGGCCTTGTCAAAAGGATCCGAATCGGGGCGACCCGAAGAGGCTTCAGGTGCAGATTCCGAATCAGAGTCATCGATGGGCTTCCCAGGTTGTCGTGCCGTCTCGACTGCTTGCGCCTTGCGCCTCACCTCCTCTACCGGCCTGCCTAGGTCCCCAAGGAAATCATCGTCTTCTACAGCTGGTACTGACGGTGGTTGGGGAGTAGCGACAGTCTTGGGCTTCAGCTCGTTAAGGCCAAAAGGATCGTCGTCGTCATCGTACAGCTCGCCTGCGGCGGTTGCAGGGGTGTTGTTATTATTCCATGCGCTGGCAGTAGAAAGGTCAAGTTTGGTGGCACTTGCCGGAGTGCTCGTCCTCGTTCCAGACACAGACAACGGCTGCTGAGTCGGCGGGGGATAGTGACTCGAGTTGTCGACCTTTGTGTCTTTCTCAAACGCTGCGAATAGATCGGCATCTTCATCGCCCTTCTGATTCTGCTTCTCGTTCGAGCCCCCGATTCCTCCTATTGCCCCTATTGTACCGCCAGGCGACGCAATGCCGGGAGACACCGTCCGTGAAGTCGGCCCCGAGCCTTGACCAATCGTGTCCCAGAACTGGCCGCCCCCGTAGTGTGATTGCAGCTTCTGCCTCTGCTCCTCTTCCTTCTGGCGCTTCTCTGCAGCCAGCTGTTCTTGTCGCTCTCGGAGACTCAGGTTGGAGCTGTTCTTGGCGCCGCCAAAGTTGACGAGGTTGCTGAAGCTGTCGGTGGCGGGCTTCGCAGCACCCGGCCTCGGCGATGGCGACGGGCCTGCCGAAACCTGCGCAGACAGTGGCGTCGATCGACCCGAAAGCTGCGGTGGAGGCGTCGGACGGAGTGTCGGGTAGAACGTGGGCGGGCTCATCGGGCTCATCGCGTTCATCGGCGGCGGCTTGGTAACATTTCCATTGTTCCTTTTCGCCGAGTTGGCCGACGACCAGTCCAAGCCTGAGAGATCATCCATTCTGGCCCGCGCTGACCCTTGTCTTCATTTCAGGGGGTGTTGTTGTATTTTATGAGAATAGACATGCCGTCTTCGCCCACCTGGGACTTGTTCGTTGTTGCTGTGAACAGAAATAGGCTAGGTACTTCCCTGACATCCTAGGCTAACCCAATCCCGTCCCGTCTTGGCACCTGAATTACCTAATAAAGCATGTGGCTGGCTCCCTGAGATTTGTGGCTGATTCACGCATTGGTGTGGCTAACTCGGCCCAATGTCGATGTCAACTCTAGGAAATTATGGGCTTTCTATTGGCTACTTTTTAGTTACTTCAAGTACTCCGCATGTACGAAGTACGTTAGGTAATAGGTACTAAAGTCGGCATAGGAATAAGCGCTAAATGAGGCTCAATAACTACATTACCGTACATAAGCTACTGACAACTGTGACCCTATTGAGTACCTATTTGCCATACATCTTCAAGGTCACAAACCTGGAATGCAGCAATAACTCTGCTGGTAGATAACGCCATTACCTCATCATCGATTATCTTTATAGGAACCATGACAATGTCTGTCGGGACGTCTCCTAGGCTCATCCGTGGGTATGACACTCCCCCTAGTATCAGTGGGTTGCGGACTTTGGCTAGCATTGCGCGGACCGCCCAATATTCGCCATTCTCCCCGGTCTGACGAATACGCTGTTGGTTCAGGTCGTGCTGCGGTACGATCTTTCCATTCTCCTGAAAGTACGCGAACGCTGTGATCCAGCCAGATAACGATTGGACGCCAGAGCCAACGTCATCCCTACCCGGCTCGTACGCGACGCAGAGCCAGAAATCCTTGACCTCCTGCGAGTCTGGCTCGTCAAAGGTTCTTAGCATGTAGCCCATGATTGGCTGCAACAAATTGGCCCAGCGCTTGCATTCTTCGCCAAATACATGTAATTTATTGACCCGGTCTGCAAGCATCTCCCAGTCGTGTCGAGTTCCCAGTAGGGTCACACTGGGTAAGCCGCATTCACCCTTGCGCTCTGAGCTATATGAATATGGCTTGCTGGCCCGCCTTGCAAGCATCTGCGAGCCGGCTCGGGTTCCCTGCAGAGGCGTTTCCATCAGAGAGGGATCGCATCGGCACTTGCATACGTAGTTGAAGTACGGTTGCATTAGCGCAAGCATGCCATACGCCATCACATCATGATCGTAGAGTGTGTTCGAGGTTGAGAAGTCTGGCATCGTCCATCGCACATCATCATCGTAGGGTGTCGTCGAAGTTGAGAAGTCTGGCCTCATCCATCGCAGCCTATCATGGAAAAAATTTGCAAACCCCTGAGCTGCCGAACCGATATGAATTTCACAGATTGACCAACCACTAGAGTTGAGGAGCAGATCCGGCTTTCCATCGTGAGCAACGAGCGTGTATCGCAGGCGCTCAGCGTTCCCATTGACGAAAAAGCTCAATTGGAAAAGGATAGCCCGCCAGACTTCTTCCGGTCTGATGACGAGGGGGCGATTCTGGTCGAAGGCGTCGACGAGCCCATCAACAAACCCATTGTTGTATTTTGATCTGAGATTCTGTGCCTTTCCCACTAGACTCATTTTACTGAAAGATGATGTGATAATTCGCGAGTCACTGAATCCGCCACGAATATGCATGCGTTTCTGCGAAGGGTCGTTCGTTTGAGGCTCACGGCAGCCAGAGGGAACGGCATCGGGAACGCTCGTATTCGTTGTTCCAGATGCATCCTCGTGGTCTTGATTCTTCCTCACATTAGAAGGGGAGGGTCGTATCGTGACAGGCATTCTTCGCTATATTCGGCTTCTGCCAAATCGATATAAACTGACTCTTCAGGGTAGCGTACTATAGAGAATGCTGGAGTAGGTGCGAAGGGATGCTGATAGCAAGAACGTGAGAGACGCACGAATTTAAAAGGCTCTCGGCCCAGTCATCGTAAACTGATTGAGCCTGAAATACTTGGTAGGTTTCTGCAGGTAGATACCTTACATCCATATAGGTATCGTGATTAAATCTAGGTGTTGCGCAAAACCTGACATCTTCTACCCTCGAATGGTGTATGCGCGAGCTTATATAAATAGCCCATAAAAGGCAATCAAACGCAATACTGATCTGGAAGGTACCTACCCATAGGCAGAATACCATCAAGGTTCTCCATGTTGGCGTATCAAGGCAACACGACCCTGCAAGGAAAATGTTTGCATTTCTTCTCTGTTGAATCAATGCTGTCCCGTATACGCTAAGTCCAGCTTCAAATTTCGGCCTCCCATTAGCGAATTCTGGTGTACCGGTCCTCCTGCTTCTTCAAAGCTCGGCTTCTGCATGGTGCGAGAAGTGATTCGCAAGAAGTCAAAATTTTCGTCTCACAACCCTACGCACTCAGCATTTCTACTATTCGACTTTTAACACAGTTCCGAAGCCTACAGAGCGGCTACTTAAGCTTATACGCGCTCTATATACTAAGCTAATAGATTCTTATTGGACTCTATTTCTCTAAAGCCGCATTTGCGAAGCGGCTTAGCAAACCAAATCCCGCGTATTTGTATTACGAATCACGAAACCTCAGCATAATTACTGCGTGATGGAGCATACAGAACCCGGTAAACCAACCCTACTAAAACCAAATCATTGTATTTGTTTACATTTTCTAATAATCTTGAACATAGAACTGACGCAATTCACGACCGAGGATATACCTTGGAAAGAGGATGCTTCGGATGATGAATCCGATGATGAATCGGAACTTTCGGAATGCTACAATAGCGATAATGATTGCGATATAGCAACTAACCACCGACGCAACAAAGACCTTCGTTCTCGGAAGAAGGTTCGAAAATTTTTCGACAATGTGAGAGCTCTGGAAGAAATGACAAACGAGGGTACTCGCCGATGGCTCGGCACGTTTGTGATTGAGATGTACAATGAAGTCATCCCACTATTCTCCGACAATGATACCTCAACGGACTACCAACTGCAGCCCATGTACACTCAAATAGGCCCCAGAAGACCCGCCCAAAATCCGCACATGGATGTAGTGAGCCTGTCTTTGGATCACGAACGACATCGTCACGATTTGATACGGCGCCTGCAGCTTACTATAGGGATCGGTTGGCTGTTTGTTAATGCCGAAAGTAATGGGCGATATCGGTCAAAATGGACTGGCTACGAAGTCTTCGTTGATCATGAACTGGGACTCTGGATAGTATTCAACAACAAATCTCAAACCGAGGATCATCGGGGCTGGTATAACTTCGACTGTGGCCTTGTAAATCCACAAAGCCAACAATCTCCCGAAAATAGGTCAGTGATCAGCTGTGCGATGTTATCTCATTCTCTTCGCGAGATCGAATACATCTCATTTGATGACGCCCTCGCCGAAGTGAAAGGGACAACATTATCAGGCGAGGTTACTCTCAGTGAAGTGGAACAGGAAGATGTCGATATGATGTGGGTATTCAAATCCGGTCTAGTGGAAGCTATTAGCGGCGACACATTTTTGTGGACGAACTTCACTCCACAGGACAGATTTGAAATGCTAAGCAAGGTTGCAAGGGACGAACAGGGCTTTAAAAAGATGATCCAGTTTCTCGCAACAAGTGGAGAGCGTGGAAGTACGATTTTGCGTGGTATTATTGAGTTACCAGAGGCGGCGGAGATCCTGCGTCACTCTCGGTCAGACTGAAGCATGGGGGAACGGAATGCGGTCCACGGACAGTCTCCCGGCGAGAATGAAGCGAATTCTCGGAAATCCTGAAAGTCGTGGTCATATCAAAGCGAGCCATAGTGAAACGTGGCTGCGAGTACATAACTAGTAAGTTGCTAACTGACTCATTCAAACTCAAAGAAAGGATGGCAACGATAGAACAGATCCAAAAGCCGGCTGATAAAACGACCGAATTATAATACTACGAATTACCCGCTACTTATCGGTTGTATCTTTTCTATCAGTGCATCATTTCCCTAAGGTCTAGTGATGTGTTCGTCATGCAAGGGAAACCATTGCTAAAAGTTCCACCTTGTGGCGCCATCCTGAACGTGATGGATGACTGGACGGGTAGATAGGGTATGTGCGGACGAGATATATGTGATGATAGGATGGGCTAAACGATATTGAAGATGGGCAGCCTAAGGCCGAGAGGGCAGCTTAACGTCCTCGTTTCCCAAGGTAACAAAACAATGTAGGCGTGGATTGGATAGATATTATATTACTGAAGCAACCACTCCGAGCAAATCTCTCCGACAAGCAAGCGTCAAACGAACGTCTAATTATATCATGGAACCTTATAAAACTATACAAAAGATTTTCAGCTATCTGATGTTCGTTGTAACGCAAAGCTATTTTATATTAAAGAGCTGTTTTCCGCGATTTCTACGCAAGTAGTTGCTACACTTCATACTAAAGCAGATCGCATGCTATTACTACCTAAGGTACATAAATAGGTCATGTAATGAGGTAAAACATGCAGTGAGGCAGCGAATTAAACATATATCCATGAAAGGAGCATGAGGAAAACCCGGCCTGCTATCTAACTACTAGGTCACCGAGGGCAACTAGGAATAACTCGAGGCTCTCTACAACAAAGGCAAAGCTAAAAATCATCTAAAAACTCCTGATTGATCTAAATGCCCGGTCTCGACACCTAGCTATCATATGTCGGAGAGGCTGCGAGCAATCAATTGGTATGGAATCCAATGGGAAATGAAGGTATGGAACTGTTCATACCCAAAACTCTTAATTGAGTCTTTAGGTCCGTCCAGGACGACCTACCTTTTCCGGAGGCCCTGGGTATCGCATTCTTTTCACACTGCCCCCCCAGGCTCGGGGCAAACAATCTGGAAGAGTGCCACGGATGACCAAGATATCTCTGACTTACGGATTTACTCGTCGCGCTCGACCCGATTGCTCGGAATAAGCGGTGAGGATTAAACGGACCGGGAGTGATATATGGATTGTGTACCCTGCTGTGTCCAGCGATTGTCTGTAGAATTAATACGTGTCCAGTCACACAAGATTGTTGTCGTACAATTGACCGAGACCGGGCGGCGAAATTTGCTGCAGAACGAGGTTTGGTAGTGTTTTCCTGTGCTAATTTGCAGCGTGTTCCATGCTGTGCTCGCTGGCGAAATTATTTGGTTTATTAGCTACCCGCAGTTGTTACCTACGATATTGAACATACATATGAGAGTGCGTAAATAACACCAACAATGGCTGAGCTATTTGTGACATAGTAACATCATGCAGCTGACAAAATACCGCAATTTGTCACAGAATAGGAATATAATACTATACCACGACACCATTTGTGCCTTACGACAAGAGTAGAGCATTGTCAAGTCGGATGGTTGACCGTTTGCACTCCCTTATAACATGATGTCGCACAACTAGAGGCTGCTACTGCATTCGGAAAAAATGACGGGGCGCCGTCGAGCTAAACGACTTAATGGCCTCCGACGTGCAAATAGTAAAAGGCCTATCTAGTAGCTAAATGAGGCCAGACATGAGGCGTATTTCAATTGGCGGTCTACGAGGGGGATGGATACCCGACTCGTACGCTATCGCAAAATTCTACAAGGGTGTACGGAGTGTGCTGTCTCAAGTTTCCCAACATAGCAATCATTAAGCTGGTCGCGCGGATCTGATTGGTCAAGTCAGACTCGGGTAGAACGCACTAAAAAATTCCGAAACAGATCTGTCTCCTGCAGGTACCAACTAGCCCATGCTGGGCACTAATTGTGCCCAGGTACTGTCCTAGGTGCCTACTCGTAAGTACTTCGTACATGCCATTTTACATTCTCTGTCTATCATGTACTGATGCGGAAAGAGATAGCCTAGGTTAGATATTGTTTGATGTTTTGAGGGGGAGACAAGTGATCAATCCGACAATACATAGCCCGTATTAGAAGAACTCACGCATGTAGCGCCGAGACTACCCTGAGCGTTCGGCCCTGAGTTAGATATTGGCCGCGGCGGGACTGGCCACGAGGCTCAACCTTGATGGGTATGTCTGTACGACAAGTGCGCAACTAGTACTGTAGTTTTGGCGTTGGGTGTGTTTAGCGTACACGGCGCTCGCGAATCACGGCATACGGTAGTTATCTCATTGAAATGTTTGTGTTGTCGCCGAGGTTGGCCTCTTGAGTGAAAATGTTGCATGCTGGCATGAAGCGGAATTCGGCAACAGGGTGACCTATTGTTCCTACGTGTACTTCGTACTCAGAGACTTATAACTCATTATGACTTGTTGCATTCTGACTGATAACAAAGTCGTCTTGAAAAGGGGCTTTAAGATATCCACCATAAGATACTAGAAACATTATGATGTGCGATGTAGCTTACAATTTTCGAGAGCGCCGGCTGGTACCAATGACAGCGGATGATCGCGATGTGCCATTCTCTCCTGTGACGTAGCCAACCACAAAACCAACGCAGAACGGCTTCCCGAACCAATTCGTGATCTACAGTACCTCCAGAGACGGGCTAACAAAGCGGATAAGGCTAACCTTCCTTGTTCTGACTACTGTTAAAGCTAGACACACAGCAAAGAGACCCTGATCAGGAAGTTTTGCTGAGCTTACTGGATCGCCATAGGATTTACTCCGTAGTGAGACGATAGTCTAATGTAGGTAGTGTAGTGTAGATAGACGCCTACGAAGTCGCGTAACAGGTGGTGTGTACACTACGCTAGGTATGTACACTACCTAGGTAATCTGGTTGGAGCGCTTTTGGCGTTGAAAAACAAGACAGCTTGGAAATTTGCCAACAATACCCGCATCAGCTGCTCAAGCATTACTCGATGTTGTACACCTGGCACTTGGTCACGGATGAATACCATGGGCAATTGAGATGATTGATATATATTGGCGGGTCAGACTTACGAGAATCGTGCACGTGTGCTCTGGTAGCAGCGGATGCAGCCGTATGCACCTGATGTGTAGCGCTGTGCCTTACTATGTAGCATGCGGGAAATCGGCTAACTCAGGGGCACACTTTCGTCAGTGGCGCCTCCATTCCCGACTCTCGGTGTCGCAAACCCACTGACTAAATTTGTATCGGGTACAACAGCTGTATGAGATTTGATAACTAAACTCGGAGTACTTAGTACGTATCTCAGGATCGGACACTGAGGAGGCCAATCAGAAGAGTCATGGCACCCCAGTGTAGATGCTTAGGCGCAGGCCTTAATTTATTTCCAGTTTAACGAAAAATAAGGATCACCTTTGGATTTTCAGGAACGTCCTGCGCTCCAACAATTACGATCTACTGCATGTCTATACGCCTCGCGATTAAGTAGCGCTTTTATGCCTGTACATTGAACCAAATTGTAGCATGAATTCTAGATCGTAGAAGTCGGTCTCCTTGTATTCTATTATGGTTTCGTGATGCGGGTAATGATTTAATTCGTGCGAGTCGGACGGAAAGAGCAAATCACCTGTCTGCTATAATAGTATTTGAAATGCAGGTACTATGGGCAACCTCATATGTAGCTGCTGTAAGTGGATACTTAAGCTGGGCTTGCTAGAGACTGAGTGCAAAGTAACGCGTCCATCACTTCTATGTACATAACACAGTGGTTAATTAGATACTACCAGTAGGTACACTGATTTGTTCCAAAGAGCCATGTGGAATGGCTAATGAAAAATCAAACTTTTTTACTCGCAACACGGAGTATTGTAGGTGTGTAATGAAGTATGAGAATTCAAAAGTCAAATCAATAAAGCCCTGCCATTATAATCCCTGATCTTCTGCTCTGATGGCCACGGCATGAGAGCTTGGTTGGATAGATGAGTCGCTTTGCCATCCACTCCAGCGTCCCGCTCCGCAAGAGATCCTCCAGGACAGTACTTACCCCACTTAGAGTAAGTACCTGAGCGCAAGGGGGCACCCGGTCAGTTAGGCCCGCTTTCAAGTACAACAGAGCCAACACTACCTGCAATATGCCCTAGGCGACTTCATCGCCACTAAATTTCTACTTAGTCTAAGTACCGATGCCAACCCGTCTCTCTCACCCTCCCGCTCTTCTTCCCATCACTCACCTCGTTGTTTCGCGTTCCACATTCCAAGCAGTCATTCCCTCAACAACTCGACGGGTTCCTGTCGCCACGCTCCTTACCAAATCTCGACTGTCAGTCCAGACGCCAACATTAGGTAGTTCTGGGTTGCCAGCTATTTCGTTCCCTACTTCACCTTGGTCTGTGTTGATCGCATTCGTTTCGACTCTCCGATTGCCTACTCAGGCTTGACCCTGATCCTAGGCCTCAACCCGGCATTCACTGGTAAAGGGCCTGTGCAGGAAGCTTGGATATCGGGAGATCGCGTACTTTTCGTCCCCTTGACGTGGACATTTACGAGCTTCATCGGCCATCACGCTCTCGATAGACTCGGGGCGTGAGTAGTTCGCTAGACACCACAGGAGGGCCGTCACCGTCTTGCGCATTCAGTCCGCTCTTGTCGACTGAATAACTATCTATCCACGCCATATCAGCACAGAGGCTAGGTTTTATTGAATCGGCAACGTTAGAGGAAAAAGAGACGCGACGCATTAAGGGGATTCAGGAAACGAATTGGTCGGCAGTCGCTACGAGGTTCTTCGATTCTCGTTCGAGCAGTTCTTCCATTTGTTCGCACGCGTCCTTTCAGACGTTACTCTAACAAGACCATAAAAGACCTCACAATTATCGATACTTCACGATGACATCAAAAACGTTAACTACTTTCGCCATACTTGGCATGTCGTCTATGGCAGATGCGTTTTGGCGCATGGAATGCCGTGGCAGCACGGGAGTTGCACGCATGGACCCGATCATGGACCCCAACAAGATTTCCGGTCACGCTCATACGGTACATGGATCTTCAGGTACGAATTTCTGTCTCCGTCTGTTCCACTCGGAGTTGTATAGTTGGGTCAATGGAGTGGTTATTAATGCGATTTTTGGTTAGGTTTCGGCCTCGGCGCAACCTATGATGCTCTCGTGAATGGAGACTGCACATCATGTGCTGTCAAACAGGATAAATCTGCCTACTGGACCCCGGCAATGTACTTTCTCGACTCAGCGACGGGAGAGTTCTCGCCTGTTCCCCAGGTCGGCGGAATGCTTGCGTAAGTTATCATTTCCTTTGCGCTTACACTCATTGCAACAATTACAATCTGTGGGCACCGTGTCGTTGGTTCCTTGGCCATATTGTCGGCTTGAGTGCCTATCTATTGACTTGTGCTTTCCAACTCACACATGTCTGCTAACTGTCCCATAGTTATTATCTGATCCGTGGTGATAATGTCACGGCTTACCCACCCGGATTCCAGATGATCGCTGGAAGCAATTATCGTCGTGACTACACGGTTGGAGATCCTTACTCTCCCGACCCTCCCCAATCCAATTGGGCTGCACTTAAACAAACCGGCCAGTCAGATTTAGAGCAGCGAGCTATTGGCTTCAACTGCTTGGATTACCAGGCGGCTGCAGAGCCGTCACTATACCGGCATTACATGCCTAACAAAACTTTTACTGATGCCAATTGCCCGGATGGTCTCAGGCTAGAGCTTATGTTCCCGTCCTGCTGGAATGGCGAGCTGGATAGCGAAAACCATAAGACTCATGTTGCCTACCCTGACCTCGTCGGAAATGGCGATTGCCCCGATACACATACGCAACGCTTAGTTACGCTCTTCTTTGAGACTATTTGGGATACAAATGCGGCGCAGTTTCAGGGCAAGAGTGGGTCATTTGTGATGTCCAACGGTGATAGAACTGGTCAGTCATCCATCTAGAGTGCGGAGGACACGGTAACTAACAAAAAGAAAGGCTTCGGGTACCACGGCGACTTCATGACTGGATGGGATTCATCGTTTCTCCAAGAAGCTATTGACACTTGCACTAACGAATCTGGTGAACTTTCCGATTGTGGGACCTTTACCAGCAACGGCCCTCTACTTTCACAACCCGAGCAGCAACAGTGCAAGTTCAAGACGCCTGCCGTCTTGGCGGCCGAGAACGATGTCGCAAACATCATGAAACAATTACCGGGAGGTATCCAGATCCAAGACGGACCTGAGTCGGCCACGCCTCCGAGCGGCCCTGTTGACCAGCTTACCAGCTTGGTTGGTGGTATACTCAGCAGTACTAGTGTGCCGACTACTACTACCACGTCCAGCACTTCCAGCAGTTCGTCTTCTACACCGACCCCTGCTGCTACCATCTCATCAGGTGGCGCTTTTATCGAGAACCTGACGTCGTCAACATCGGTCGCACCTTCGACTGTCGAGTTAGCTGTTGAGAGCGTTCCAACAACAACAACCTCTACAACCCCTACTACCACCTCGATTCTACCGGCAACCACTTCGGCGCCCCTGCCCACGTCGGAGCCGGGGGTGTCGTACGAAGTTGTCAGCACCCAGACTGTCACCAACCCCGGCGGCATGGTGGAAGAGATTGTTTGGATGCAGCCTGTTGTGTATGTGACAGAGGAAACCGTTACAACCGTCACAATCCCAGGCCCGGCCCCACAGAACGCCAAGAAAGCCCGAAGCCATGTTGTGCAGCACCGCCATGTTCATGGCCGTCGCGGGCACTGAGCGGGTCTCTTCTCGAGTTTCTATTTGTATCTGCGAAGATACTCGAGGCGATAAAGTAGCGAGTATATCACACTTATGACCCCTTATGGCTGACCAGATTCTGCCTGGGAATTTTTTCGGTACATGTTGATTGATTTTGGACTCTTTGGGAAGAGGACAAGCATATTGAGCTGAATGGAGCAAGCTTCAATCACAAACTCGTTTTCTATTACATATTGAGGACTGAGAGGGTGCTTTGTCGTGGTGCATCTGAGGTGTAGGGCTTAGAGACATTGCATAAGGCGAAAGCCCCTGGCCATCGGGATAGTACTGCCTCGGTCGTGCGATTTTGAAGCCCATCTTCCAAGGAGTGAGCGAGGGTGTTTTTTTTTTCCCGAGTTAAAATGCTTCTCAATTGTGCCTTTTAGTGCTCCATATTTGCATCAGAATCGAAATAAAATCTGAAGCCATCAGACACGTATCGTTTCTTATTTCTTACCCGGTATATCTCTAGGCCTATCCAGGTGCATGCAATTTCGGCGGAAATGCTGTGATATTACGGTCTGCACCACCGCCAGGAATGAGGGCCGCGCGTGACTCACCAGCCTTTCTTTCTGTATCTTACAGAGTCACCTCTGCAAAAGTAATCGAGTGTAGCAGCACACTGCGGTTGGCGGACTTGGAGGGAAGTCTCAAAGTGCTGGAATGCTGTCGTCTCGCCCCCGCCTCATCGGCCTTGACAACGCATTCCTGATACTCAAGGCTGCCGCCACTGGTGGCGGACCGAAGCCGGAGGTGTTATTGACCTACAAGAATCGATGCCGAGAATAGGTCTCAGGCAGCCGTCTGGGCTGTAATTAGACGTTGGCGGGACAGGACCCAAGCCAATTTGCCGCCACTCTCGCTCGCAATCTGTGCGTCGTCCGGTGAGGAGAAATGCCTTGTTATTGTTGTTTTGAATATGGCCTTGGAATCTGTAATCTTCCAGTACCTCTAGCTGTAATCCGTGATGCTGGCTCTTCTTGACTCCTTTCTGTCTTCTTGAATTTCTAATGTAGATATCTGTATGAGCGGATCTGAGAGACAAGTGTGAAATCCAATGTGAACGGATTACGACTACCGGAAGAGTGAGAGGAAGCGGCACATCTAACAGGACATCTAGCAGACGACAGATCAACGACGGAGCATAACAGCTGCATTTATCGGCGAGTAAAGAAGGCCGAAAACCTATATCTAGGCACTTGTGAAGAGGAGAAAAGAATATATTCCAAAAATCAGGCACACCGGATCACCAATGACGATGGCACATACAACACCATCA
This sequence comes from Nemania sp. FL0916, assembly GCA_022578715.1. Lineage (NCBI taxonomy): Eukaryota > Fungi > Ascomycota > Sordariomycetes > Xylariales > Xylariaceae > Nemania > Nemania sp. FL0916. The sequence goes on along the minus strand of MU390238.1, from coordinate 104,426 downwards.
AACGCCTTCCAGGCGAGTCCATCGATCTCCAACCTACTAGCCAACCGCTCGGCATCCCCCGCAGGAACGCTCTCCGTCGGCGAAATAGCCGGCATCACCATCGCCGGCTCGATAATCTTCTTCCTCATGATCACACCACTCCTCATCCGTCTCGCGAAAGGCCAGAACCGGGACCGGGACCACCACGCAGCAGCAGCAGCGGCGACGAACCCGCTCTCCAACCTCTCGTTCGCGGAACACGGGCAGCTCGTGCGAGAAATAAGCTTCAACGTGCCTAGACGGCTGCGCAAGAAGAGCACGGCCAGCAGCGAGCAGCAGCGCGCCCTGTATCTGTATCCCATGGCCGAGGAAGCTGGTGGCGGTGCAGAAGAGAGCGAGAGCGGATGCGGTACAGTTCGGAGACCCGCAAAACGTCCGCCGCTGGCGGTTCTTCGCGGCTCGTTTACCGGCAGCAACAGTAGCAGGGCTCACTCCGGAGGAGGAGGTAGTAGTGTAGACGACGGAGGGGAGCAAGGACAAGGACAAGGACAAGGCTACAGGGCGCCGGAGAAAGTCCGCGGCTACGCGATTTACCAGAACAGGCGGAAGACGTCGTGGATCGACGAGGACGCACTGCACGGCCCGCGGGTCACGCCGAAGAACAAGAGTAAGAACAAGAATACTTCTGCAGCGGCGGGGGCGGGGACGAGGCGGAGTAGTTCGAGTTTCTGGTTCTCGGGCGGCGGGCTCAAGAGGACGCTGAGTCGCCACCTGTCGTTCCGCGCTCATCGCGCGCCGGAGCTGGCGCGTAGCCCTACGCTGCCTTATACGGAGACCAACCAGGGGTTTACGGGGGTCGGGTCCTCGCCGTCGAGGTCGATTGATGAACGGATGCAGCAAGGGAATAGGGGCACTACTACTACTACGAAGAGTGGAGGAGGAGGGAATGAGTTTGCTGAGACACAGATTGATATCGAAGCCCCTCGCCCCGTCCACCGCCCCCTACAGCACGGCAGAGGAGGTCATGTTATAAGCCCCGGGACGCAACGAGGCCCACCGCCTCCACCCAGGGCTCCCTTGCCAAGATCGCAATCCTACAACGACGTAGCCATGAGCGCAGCACAGCAACTCGCGGGGCGAGCCCGGGTGCCGTATCTCGACATCGGCGCAACCAGACAAAGACACTCTGGTCCGCCACAGAGCAATACGGATGCGGAGCTACAAGCTATTTTGCGCCGGACGGCAGAGAGGCTGCAGGATGGGAACCGGAGCGCAAGGAGACAGACATTGATGCCGCAATCGGCGTCGTCTTCCGGAAGATCGGGACAGCGCGGAGGTGGAAATCAGGGGTATAGACCCAGCAATGTGGAGCAGCAAGTCTGTCAAGGGGATTTGCCGCCGAGTCCGACCAGGAGCCAGAAGAGCGCGCCCGCGGATCTCGAGAGTTGCGATGGCAAGACCCAGCAGACCCCGTCGTCGTCGTCGTCGCAGAAAAACAATGCGCCGTGGCAGACGCACAGGCGGAGCTATTCGCGACAGATATCACATATATCGCAAGTGTCGATGCTGTCCGAGGCAGACAGCTTAGCGGTATTGACTTCCAAGCGCGGGTCGTACGCCGACGGGTTACAAACTGCGCTATCGAGCCCGAGTCGCAGCGCCCAGACATCTCCGTCCTATACGCGGCAAGTCATGTTCGAGCGGTCGTATACGCCGATGAGCGAGGAGTCGTCGGCGCTGTCGACTGTGTATAGCGAAGAGGAGGGCACGCCTTCGATTCTGCGACTTGATGATCCTCCTACTAACGGCAGAAAGGAGACGGGGACGAGAGATTTCGCCGAGGCTATAATGTCACCAAAAGGTGAATCTGCTGGCCGGGAACAGGACAGAACGAACCCGAACAACAGTCCTCGCCGCTACCGCGCACGCACAGGAACATTAGGACAAGCCCTGCCAGACGGTCTCCAAGCCCGCCCCAAGTCGGCCTTGATGCGCCCAGACGGCATGGAGAAACCACCTGCTCGACCGCTTCCAGCCACGCCGACGACGTTCATTCTTAAGAGCCCGCATCTGACGGCCGAAGATCCGTTTGCGGAATCTGAAACCCCGACGCGAGCTACGCCACACCGGTTGTCTGCTGTATTCTCTCCTGTCCCAGCGGTACCAGCCCGAGGCACCGCGAGCCCGTCAGCGCAGATGGAGGGAGAGGTCTCTGGTAGTCCGACGCCAACAGTTTCGCGCAGGCGCGTAGTACCGCCTCCGCACCGCCTGCGTCCCGGTACAACTTCTTCCTCACCCACCCAGCATGAAACGCTTCCACAACAACAGCGCCAACAGCAGCAGATCCAAATCCAACAATCCCCCAGCCGCGCCACAAGCCTCACAGCCTCAGAGAGCGGTCTCTCGTCCGTGTACGAAAGCTACCGGTACAGCCGGTGCTACTACAGCTGCAGCGACAACAACAGCAGCGTCTCGACGTCTCAAGCAGCTTCGACCTCTGCCCTGGAACGCATGAGCCCGACGACGACGGAACTCACGGCCGAGACCGAAGAGACCACCTGTACAGAGGCTGAAGAAAATACGGAGGAGGACGTGAGCCCGGCTACGTCGACGCAGACCAGGCCCGACGATGACGGTGATAAGTGTGGAGGGATGGTGATGGCAGCGGCGGCTAGCAGTATTGGATTCCGGTCGGCGCATTTAAGGCTGAATAACGCCATGGCTGGAGTTGGGGCCGGGACTGGAGCTGGGGCTGGTGTATATCCGCCGCACATCGTCGTTCTCCCCGTCATAGCTCCTCCCGGCATTGATTCCACCAATGCCTCTAATATCCCCATCGCAACAAAACCCTACACCGCCGCGACAACAAGCGACGCACAACGCCTCCGCGTCACGCAGCCGCCGCAGCAACTTCTCCCGACGCGAGAAATCAGCATCAGCGGCGCGAGCGTATTCTCCGGGTCTACATATTCGCAAGACCAAGACCAAGACCAAACCCAACACTCCGACGCGGGGCAAGACGCCGACGCCGAAGACGAAGACGACCAACTGGCGCCCTTAGTCCCGATCCACGCGTCCACGCGCCGGCATACAATGCGCGTGACGAGCGCGGTCGCCGAACTGCGGCGCATGAACAGCCAGCTGAGCTGCGTGAGCGGGTACAGTGCCGCGACCACGGCTACGGGTATCAATGGCAGCGAGGGGGGAGGAGGAGGAGGAGGGGAGGGAGGAATGGCGAGCCCGACATTGCCGGCGCTGAGGGGTGGGGGGTTTAGTCCTGGGAAGAAGGGCGCGGGAGGGGGGGCGAGGAATTATTTGTCGCTTGGGGCGTGTTTGGACAGTAACAGTGGTACTACTGCCACTGCCACTGCTGCTAATAGTAACAAAGGTGACAAGGGTGATAGTAGCAGCAGGGGAAATAGGGGGAAGAGCAGCAGCCCGAGTGTGAGGAGAAGAATCGCCGATATCAACAATGCGCAGGAGAATAGCAACCGAGGGGAGAACGGAAAGGAAATACCAGCAGCAGCAGCAACGGTACCATCAGTGGTGGTAGTAAGCGAAGACAGAACCTCCCCCAAGACTGAACGCGAGAGCATGAGCGAACTAGCGCTGCAGAGGGGCGGGATCGAGATCGGGGCCAGGAGGTCGCGGTACGGCACCGTGGTCGAGAGTTTCGAGCAAGACCTCGACCGCGCGCGTCAGATGCTTCGGCAGAGTCGGGGGTATAACAATAACTTTCATCAACACACCGGCACCATGATCACTACCACCTCGGAGGCGTCCTCGTCGTCGAATAACGGTCGAAGGCATAGTCGTCTCATTGCGCAGAGTTCTGAGTGATCTGTTGTGATGTGGTGTGGTGCATGACAGGAGGGAAAGGAGGTAGAAGACTGACCTGAGAAGTATGATAATTTGAGAATACCACCTTTCGCAGTAGTGGCTCAGGGGTGAGAAGGGGACATGTCTGGACAATAACAAGATTCATGTATATAGTCTTTTTCTTTGTTGAATAATATCTATTCTCTCATCTACCGTTGTGCTGTCGCTGTGGACTTTCGGGGCCTATCTAGATGAAATCCTGAAGTCCTTCTTAAGGAGACCGGCCCTAAGCGATGTTAGAACGAAACAAGAACGATATTATTGGTTTAGATATGCGAATGAATGAATACATACCAATGCTCACTTTCTCGCTTATCTAACAAGCCATAGATACGGAACTGTGCTTGCATGAATGATATCATAACCCCATACTTCTCCTTGGTCGTAATATGCTGATGGAAGCTGGGCTATCCTGTCGCGGTCAACAAAAGTCATACAACCATGGATACTATCTCGCGACACATCTACTCCGTCCTCGGCCGCTTTGCATCCGCGTCGTCCGCCTCTTCGTGACCATTAATTCCGTCTTGATCGACTTCATCCCGACCACGAACCCGGCCGGCGCCATCACCAAGCTCGCCCGACACGCCGTCCTCACCAATCCACTCCCCGTCTTCGTTGAAGAACTCATGAACATTATCAGCTGTTATCCAACCTGAGCTTCCCGGCATAGGGGGCGGTAGATCGCCACTGCTGCTGCCCTGAAATACGCCAGGCAGGCCCTCGATCACAGCTCCTCCACCGATACCGCTTCCTACTATGAAGCCGCCTGTATCAAGCCCACCTTCGTCGTCCTCATCTTCGTCGCCGTTATGTGGATCGGGGTGCAGATTGGAGCAGGCGGATATCTGGTTGAACAAGGCGCCTGTCCGTTCGGTATTCAGCGGATCTATGGCTGATTGGTCGGATGGCGTCTTGCAGGGAATGAGCGTGAGCTCAATGGGTTCGGTAAACTCGTCGTCGTCGCGGGTAGCTGAGTCGGAGAACTCGAGTTGCATGTAGACGCCGGCGAATTTATGCGACTCGTCGTCCGGCTGGTCGAGGCGCTTGAAATTTTTGATGGCGTGCAGCGAGATCGCAGGGTACGGGATCTCTATGCCGGCGGCGCTGCTGTGCGAGAATAGCGTCAATGCCCTGACGGGTCGCAGTTAGCACCACGCTCTGCAGATCTGACGATATACGGCATGTTATATACTTAGAGGAGACGAAGACCTCGACGCGCCTTTCCTCGCGCGTTTGCCGGCCTGGCTCGAGCGCCAGCGACTCGGGCGGCGTGGGGTCGGACGATGTAGCGTTGTCGCCGGTTGCTGCTTTCGAGAAGAAGAATAGATTCTCACACTGCGCACTCGATGCCCAGGCTTTGATGTTCGCGTCGTGGAAGTACAGCACCGGCTTCCCGTTGAAGAAGCTCGTGGGCGTCTGCGCCTGGTACTCGCTCAGAGGCAGGAAATCGTTCTCTGCCGACGGGCAGTTGTGGATTACCCCGGGTAGCATTCTGATCTGCTACGTCTGTTCAAGTTTTTTTTTTTAAAGCTGTACCGAAAAATAGTATGGAGAGAAATTCGTAGAATTTTTCAAAGAGAAAATTTCACGAACGAAGATCACGTCGGATAGATTCTGGAGCTGTTCTGGTCGCAAGCTGCATAGAAGCGCACGCATGCAACCTTAGCTGTGGTGGGGCTTATCGATAGGTACAAAAAGACACCTACACGCCCACCACAAAGTCGCCGTTTCGACAGGTACTCCCCTGTAGCTGCCCACCGAGCTTCGATTCCAGTAGCTTCAAACCGTCGAGCCGGAGGCCTTGGCTTCCTGCACACGTAGACCTTGGATTTATGATTACCTCCTACACCTTGCATGTGTACTACTCCTTACCTCATCTCATATAAATACATATAAGTTCGCTGTCTGTGTAGAGCTCAACAACAGCGGGAACAGCCCATCTTTACATACATACAGTCTCACAACATTTCTCACGTTTCGCACGGCATTACTCATTTCGCGGGCGAATACCTATGAATTTATTCGAACAACAAATCAATAAATCATCGTAAAGCATTCAGAAGATAAGGTGGTCAACATGGGGGATGATCGTAAGTGAAGCCAGTCTCCCTTCCACTCACATAATGAATCAAATCAATGAACAATATACATTCCACCAACGAAAGGTCACTCATCACTCACATATACTCACATAGGCACACACCCCCTCCTGGCGCAAGTGCCTCTGGCCGTATCGCCATTCGTAGCGCTGCCCACAGCAGCCACACTACCATACACATACAAGAGCATGCCATCAACGCTGCCGCCGGCATCAACCGGCGTGTCCGTTTCCACATCCACGGGTCCTGCCACACCTACCCCCACCGCAGGCGCAAGTGAGAACGGCAGTAGCGCTATCGGTGGTAATGGTATCGGTATGGGAGGGGGGAAGCCGAAGTACGTAGTCTCGTCGTCGGGGCACGCCGCGCACCCGGACGACATCGTGGCGTCGTGCCGGGCGCTGCAGGCGCACGTCGCGCGGCTGCAGGACGACGCCGACCGCGAGCTGCGCCGCCTCGACGAGCGCATCCGCGCCCGCGAGCTCGCCGAGAAGCGAAGGCTCGCCCCCGGCTGGCTCGACTCCGACGCTCGCCTGCTGCAGCCTGAGCGCAAGGATTCCGGCCAAGGTGGCAGTCATGGCGATGATTACGGCGGTGGTGGGAGCGGTTTTGGTGGTGATGCGTCCAATGCTGATGTCGCGCAGCTCGCCGGCCGCATTAGCGAGATGGCTGTTGATGAGGCCGAGCAGCTGGATCGCGCGTTTGGACGCCATGCGTGAGCGCTCTGCTATTTAGCTCAAGTATGGTGGTTTGATTTGGCTTTGCATATACGGCGTTTTTGTGAGGGCAGGGGCAAGGGGGAGGGGGGGAGGGGCTCATTCGCATCGGTGGCGTCAGCACATAGAGGGATATAAAAATGCATTTCCCTCCGGTATTACGCATATTCATGATGGTTCGAAAAGACGTTTTGTTGAGGCATTATTGCGGCTCGAGGACGATCTCTCAGGCATTGCTGAGTCGCTGGAAGAACATTGACGTCCATCTATCTTGCTACGATTATTATGAGTCAATTGAATTACGGGCGATGAAGACATTCAATCACGCTTCATCTATATGATGGCCGAGTACTTTCTAAATACCCGACATTACTGTGCTGAACATGTTCTAATTATTTCAAGCCTACTTGCAATTAATTCGTTTACTCTCGTAGATTCCGTCAAATCCAGAGAGAGATCCTCGTTTACCGACGTAGGCCATTTGGGAGATCTCCGGAAGACATAAACTGAACCAGTTCTGTTCCCTAAACCGGCTGCTCTCGGCCAATTTGGCGGGAACAGGAGCTACACGATATGTAGGTATCCATGCCGTCATCGGGCGTATACAGTGATTTGATATGTACAAGTCTAACACAAGTGATCCCTGATAATTACCGCTTCATGCTGTGACACTAAAAGCTATCTTCGTGACCGCTTCAAATTGAGTACTGGTGATACAAGAATACCGATGAAATGAAGATCGGTACCGATGACGGAGATTGCAGCTGGGTTCCTCCATTTCGTAATTGACGATGGTGTCGCTTGATCGGTCCTGTTGAGAGAAATGGTAATACCACGACTTGGACTGTGGTCATATTCCGTTGACCATTGGTAGTATTACTGAGCACAATTTCTGCGTACTTAAGCTACACAGTGTGTATCACGGGCAATCCAGTAGTAGTGACAATGGTATGATGAAGTAGGTCGCTGAAAATAGTGCTCGCTCGCTTTTGATTTATTTATGAATAATGATGCTATCAATTCTATGGCAATCCAACTTGTACCATATATCAATGTGGGTTAACTGTCTAATCTAGTTTGGTTGAGGCTGTTGTCCTCTTCCCATTGGCGGTGCCATTAGTAACACGAATTGCGTACAAGGAATCTGGCCACTTATTCTTTGGAACAATGATCCTTAATATCCACCAGTTCGCAGTGGCAAGAAATATGTACGGCCGTAAATAATGACCACAAGATAGTTGTTAGTCATTGTCTTGGTGTTCATGGCCCGGTTCACCTTCCGAACACTTTCAGCTCAAGGTATCGAGCAGGGAGGTAGGTGACGAGCGAAAAGACCAATGTGAGCTCATTGCCAACATCACCACCGCCGGCTCCGATCAACTTTCCGATAGGACCAGCATACCAAGTCTCTACCATGCCTAGAATCCAGCCCACGACTCCGACAATGAACGCAGCTAGTGCGCCCAGACCAATGGGCAGCCGGGAGGGGTCATTCCACGCGTCGAGGTCGTAATTCTCGAAATTACCCTTCCGGAAGACGTAGTGTTCGATGAAGAGGATCGCAAAGTACGATGTGGACCAATAGCCCAGCAGCGACAAGAAATTCTGCAAGTAGCTGTTGAGCTGTTCGCGGCCGCCTAGCGCAAGGCCGAGGATAAGAACGAAGCACATCAACGTCCAGACGAAGCGGGGGACGCGAGCGCAAGGGCGCGCGAATTGCTGGCACGCGATGGCGGCGCTGTAGATGCTGACGACGTTCACGTTGATGCCCGATAGCACAAGCAGTACGAGAATGAGCTTGGCGAAGCCCCTCGGGTACAGCATCGTCTGAATAAGGAATCCGATGCCCTCATTTTCATAGACGTCGGACCAGTCTGGCTTGTTGTTGAGTGCCGATGCGACGACACAACCAGCAACCATGCCGACGGAGGTGGGAATGGCGATGCCGAAGGTGGTCATGAAGAAGACCTTGACGCGAGAGACATTGGCGGGATAGTGTACGTAGTAATCGGAAGCGATGGAAATCCAAGACGCCGAACTGCCGTAAACGATAGAGATAAGGCTCAGAACACTGCCCGCGAGATCGGCCCCTTTCAGCGGACTAGGAGTTGTGTTGTCTGCATAGCGGCCGACCTCACCGAAAAAGATCAAGAAGATGGTGAAGAAGACGATCCATGCATAACGCTCATAGACCAAAATGGCCTTCAACCCCACGAGTGAGATTAGCATTGCCACGATGGCCAGGATGATAATGCCGACAATCAGGGAAAGATGACCATCCGCGGCAGCAGTTAGGGCCAGACCACCGGTGATGCAAGCGACGGCAGCCCAGCCAATTTGCACGATGGCGTTAAGAGCGGCAATGATCTTGTTGGGCCACCAGCCGAAACTGAATCGCGACACAGAGATCTGGCGCAGACCCGTGGCAGCGCCGAAAGTGGCAGCAAAGCCAGTCACAGCACCGCCAGCGATAGATGCGAAGATGCTGATGATGATGGCCTGCTTCAGGGACAATCCGAGTTCCCAGCCAAGGAAGCCGGTGGCGAAACAGGACGTGTTCATCGTGGCCGACGCCCACAGCAGGGCCATGCTAAGTTCCTCGTGCCATCTTACAGGATGCTTGTCCTCGGGCAGCTTGCGGTTAATAGCCTCAGACTCGACTCCGAATCTGGCATCCAGATTGGCTTCGAACTGGCGAAGGCGCGATAAGACGCCGCCCTCCACCTCGTTCGATTCCACGTCCACGTCGTCGTCTTTCCGCATGATGAGAGGCGTCCTCGCGTCGGTGTTGTCCTCGTCGGTCAACATAGTCCAAACGTTAAAAAAAATAAGCCCGCCCACACCTGCGCTTATGTACTTGCACGAAAAGGTGCGGAGAAAACTGGAGATTAACCTAAAAGACTAGGTAGAAGCTTGTTCGGGAAGTTCCTATCTCTCACGTTTAGACCCTAGAGCGAGCGGGAATAACAAACAGACGGAGTTTTGAGATAAGAGCTTTACGGCAGTGTTCACGACACGATTTGTTTTATAGAATCGTGCGAATGAGTTCAACATGGCAGGAACATGGCTTAAACAGAAACATTTACGTAAGCAAAGCGGCGCCAGGAATCCTACACAGAGAAAGTCAGTTCCGATCAAAATCTTGGGTCGGATCCTATAAATCAGGCGCCACCCGCGCCATTCAGCTGCTCTACGGCAGTCTGCCGTGCACCCTTTAACCCCTCTGGGCATCCGATGTCAGTAGCGCTAAAAGGTGTCAAGACACTTAGGTAGGTACAACTCCGAGCCTGAATGCCAGAAAGGCTTGTATTCGCCAAGCCAGTATCGGTCTTCTTGTGAAAAGCTTGTCGAGACTTGATTGTTTTTGTGTATAAATTGTAAACTTGAATAGATTACGGCTTGGAATAAGCGTTATCTACGCTCTAGGTGACTAGAAGCGCCCGTCTCCAGGCTACTGATACCCTGATTTACTCGCTCGATACACTAATACTTCAGGTTCCTGGCACGAGATTGCTAAACTAGGTAGTGTAGATAGTGGCGGATCTACACTGCACCCTCTGTCTTGAAATGTGTGGGGCGGCAAGTCCTTAGCAGAACTCGAGTTAGTGTGGATGGGGAGATCGAAAAGACTCTCCGAGCCGATTGAGCGCTTCGACACTGGTAGAGCACCGTAGACAGATAAATGAAACTTGGGAAGTAGCTTGATGTGCTCGATCGCGAGAACGAGTCGCGGCTTCTGGTGTGCTCGAAAGTTAACCTTAAATTGGCGAGCCTGACTTCCACGACAATCTCCTTGTTTGCCATGGCGACTGCTTAGACAAATGCCTAAACAGGTAAGCAAAGGGTTCATATTGCATGACAAGACGGCCGAATACTCATGCGTGCTTATGAGGTGCTAGTGCAACTCAGGGTAGAACGACCTACCGGTACTGCATTGGAGTTGCCAGAAACAACAGCATTTTGGACACTGATAGCACTGCGCATAGGACGTCCACTATGCATGTTGTGACGGGAAGTACGGGTACGGCTCATTGACTTCGCTCCCTACACCATTGATATAGTATTCAGCAAGAAGAGTGCAGTCGAAACAACTACCGGGATCTACACTAGATACACTCGGCTTGTGGCGCCACTCAGCATGCTCTACAGCGTCGCCAAGATTCACTTGCTCAGCTCGTCCATTTCAGGCCAATACGCCCGTCTTGAGAGTAGGGGTCCATTGCATACCTACCTCCCTACAGGAGTATAGGTAGGTTTACCTATCTGGCGTAGTGTGTTTATGGGAATCCCTTCACGACAACACAATTGCATTGATTCGTCTGTCTGAAGCAGGTATTCTCTTTGCCTAGACGGAGCTAAAGCACCGACTGGCCCGAAGCGATAGATGGCGGCATGACACTTTTACACAATAGTATTATGATCAGCGTTCTCGTGCACGTACTGTTCTCAGCTTGCCCGTGCAGAATCTGTGTTAGCGGGCAGTACTGCGTTGAGCGGGCTTGATACCGCTCGCCACCACCCCGTACTCGGGCAGATCGGCCCAGCCCCAGGAATTTGTTCTGCAGTGTCTAGGTATTCGGCCTGGAGTACGGAGTACTGCGTATTATTGAGCGCCCTACCCTGCAGACTTAGCGTTCCCGCAGTCTTACTGCGGACCTTTACCACCCCAGAGTTACACTGCCTAACTGACGATTTACGATTTCCACAACTACAATAATTACTTTACAGTTACGACCGATTTCTAGAGCCGTGTGAATATTCATAACAAATGAAGAACATCGCCTATTCGCTCAGATAGAGATAGGTAATTACGATATCTGATGGCCCGATAACATTGCCCAAGCTACACTAGGGCTCTAGAGCCCGCTCACTTAATACAAGCTAGGTATCAATCATCCCTGTCTACGCTTCAACAGAAGCGGAGTGCCCCCTCACTCAGGGTAGCATTACCAATTGGCAGCCCAGCCGCATGTCGCCACGGAATTCTGAACCGGGCGCTATATTCAACTCCAGTATGGCTGGTATGGTTGTCTGATTGGCCAATGGCAATCACGAATTGGTATGCCCCCCTGGCGGGGAAATGAAATCAAATCGCATGCTCACGCGAGGAAATGTCTCGGCATGCCACGGGTACCTGGCTCTCTCCAGTTCGCAGCAGGTAAGGCATGCAGGTTCGCATGGGCAGAAGCAGAAACATGGGGGATACTGGGAGGCGAGAGCCAACGTTATCGTCGGCTAAAACCAAGATAGGCAGGAGATGGGCAGTTTCCGAGGCGCAAGTGAGGACTAGAACACCAGCAACCCGCACAGTTGGTGCAGGTTGGTACTAGTGTAGATCGCGACGACCGATGAGAGTGCTCGTTAAATTACTTCTAACTGAACCAGGCAGTTGGCGACCTGGTACTTCGTATGCCCGCTCACCGTATGCCAGACAATGGGATATAAAGCTGGTTGTCCCAGCTTGCCGAGGTCAGGTCCCAGGTTTCTATCTCCTTTGCCTGCAGTCAACACGCCGGGAGCAGTAAACATGGCTCGTTTCCTCTCACTCCTCGTCACCTCGCTGCTCGCAGCACAGGGTCTTGCCAAGCCCTTCGAGCAGCTCTTTGACGTCCCTGAAGGTAAGGTGTGATGAGTCGGCGTAAACAAGCAAGAATATTAACGTTTTCATAGGATGGAAGCTCCAAGGCCCAGCCGAGGACAGCCAGGTGCTCAAGCTGCAGATCGCCCTCCAGCAGGGCGATGCTGAGGGCTTCGAGCAGGCTGTCCTGGACATGTCTACTCCTAGCCATCCCAACTACGGCCAGCACTGTAAGTAAACAAACGAAGGCAATCCGTATAAACAAGGAGAAATCTTACTAACATCAACCTGTGCAGTCCAGGAGCACGATGAGATGAAGAGGATGCTACTCCCCAGCCAGGAGTCGCTCGCTTCTGTTCATTCTTGGCTCAAGAATGCTGGCGTCGAGAATGTCGAGGAGGACGCTGATTGGGTGACCTTCAAGACCACCGTGGGCGTCGCCAACAAGATGCTCGACACCCAGTTCGCCTGGTTCGTGAGCGAGGAGGCTAAGCCTCGCAAGATCCTGCGGACACTCGAATACTCTGTGCCCGAGGAGATTGCCGATCACATCAACCTGGTTCAGCCCACGACCCGCTTCGCGGCTCTTCGTGCCAACCACGAGACGGGAACCCAGATCTTCGAGATCCAGGCCGCTCCTGCTGCCGACAACTGCGACGCGCTCATCACCCCGGCGTGCCTGAAGACCTTCTACAAGCTTGACTACACGGCGGATGCCAAGAGCGGTAGCAAGCTTGGTTTCGTCAGCTACCTCGAGGAGTACGCCCGCTATGCCGATTTCGCTACCTTCGAGCAGAACTACCTGCCCGAGGCCATCGGCCAGAACTTCACCGTCATCCAGTACAACGGCGGCCTCAACAACCAGACCTCGACCAGCGACAGCGGCGAGGCAAATCTCGACGCGCAGTACATCCTCGGCACCGGACACCCGCTGCCCATCACCGAGTTCTCTGTTGGTGGTCGCGGACCCCTAGTCCCCGACTTGGACCAGCCCACACAGGCCGACAACGCCGACGAGCCGTACCTCGACTTCCTCAAGAACGTGCTCAAGCTGCCTCAGCACCAGCTCCCACAGGTCATCTCGACCTCGTACGGTGAGAACGAGCAGAGCGTACCCAAGTCGTACGCGCTGGCGGTGTGCAACCTGATGGCGCAGCTAGGCTCGCGCGGCGTCAGCGTCATCTTCTCGTCGGGCGACTCGGGCACGGGCTCGGCCTGCCTGTCGAACGACGGCAAGAACACGACCAAGTTCCAGCCGCAGTACCCGGCCAGCTGCCCGTGGGTGACGTCGGTGGGGTCGACGCGGTACCTCAACGAGACGGCGACGTACTTCTCGTCGGGCGGGTTCTCGGACTACTGGGCGCGCCCCCAGTGGCAGGACGACGCGGTCAAGGGCTACCTGCGCACCATCGGCGACAAGAACAAGCCCTACTACAACACGAAAGGCCGCGGGTTCCCCGACGTCTCGGCCCAGGGCTACGGCTATCGCGTCTACGACCAGGGCGTGCTCAAGGGCTACCAGGGCACGTCGTGCTCGGCGCCGGCCTTCGCGGGAATCGTCGGCCTGCTCAACGACGCGCGCCTGCGCGCCCACAAGCCCGTCCTCGGCTTCCTCAACCCCCTGCTGTACTCCAACTCCCATGCTCTTAATGATATCACTCTGGGCGGCAGCACCGGCTGCGACGGCCGCGGCCGCTTCATGGGCGCGCCTAACGGCAGCCCTGTCATCCCGTACGCGAGCTGGAACGCCACCGCCGGTTGGGACCCGGTCTCGGGCCTCGGCACGCCGAATTTCCCTAAGCTGCTCAAGGCTGCGCTGCCGTCTAGGTATAAGGCTTAGATAGTGGGGAGAGGGCTATAATATGATTGATGATGAGATCTCATGTCGATATGTATGGAGCTGTAGGCTTAATCTAGATAGATACCTAGCTGTATGACCATGATGAAAATATAATGTATTACATGTAGTTACATACTTCATCCTTTGTCTGATGTGTTTCGTGATAAACTTTCCTAAGTTGGCTCTATGAAAGAACGACCCGGCTACCCAGTATTCATGATGAACCTATGACGGAGGTGGTTTTAGTTCCATCTAGAGGATAGTCTCGCCTCACCTAAACGCAGATATAACAAGGCTACGCAGTGGCTATACGAAAGTCTAGACCTCAGATGAGGCGAATTGTCTAATATTGTCACGTCCTCCTGTTAGGTCCTACCCATCATCGCTCTATCCATATTTGAGCCGCTGAAGCATCGCATTTTCACCTCTGCCTAATTAATCCTGCAAATGCCACAATATCGCATGATACGCATACGCCAAAGAAGATTCAGCGATAATTAATACAGCTTCGTCAGTGAAGGAAGTAATTATGTCTCGGGTGCGTATGCAGTCCTCCGCGCTGGTTGTACTGAAACAACGCATTCTGTTTCTTGCACATTCTGTAATACAAATGTATCTCCCCGTTGCTGTTTTGATCTCAGACCTTTTTACCTGGTATTACAAGCCAGGCGATATCCATACATAGCACCAACCTACCTTTTCTAAGAGCTTAATTAAGTAGGTACCATAGTATCACGGGTCTGGAAGTCAATAGAGTGTTATATTTGAAGCATTCATGAATTCATCGATTTAAAAACCGCCTGCTTGCTTGCTTGCTTGCTTGCTGTATGCATCTAACCTCAAAAGAAAAGCAACGCCGTTATTTCCCATCCGTCCATCTAGGATCCCTCTCTCTCGTGGGTATACCGTCCCTTTATCCCTTTTAATAATAGCCATAAGAATACAGGATTGTGGAATGATGCGTCGCAAGCAATGCCTAGCTAGCGATGTCTAGTAGATAATGAAAGAAAGCAACAAGCTCATCGCGTGCCATCAGCAACCGTTTCATCTCATCCCATCTCATCCCGTCTCATCTCATCCCTGTGCGACAAACAATCCAGCTAAGCCCCGATCACAGTCACGCTCACGGCGACTCCCTCACCGTCCCGCCCGAATGTCGAACCATCCACAGCTCGAGCGGGTCGACGTTATTATTATTATTATTATTCCTCCCACTCTGTCCCGCGGTGGCGGTGACGCTACGCCAGACTTTCTTCACCTTTCCGGAGAGCCGGCGCGGTACATCATCGTCATCACCACTGACACTGTCGGCCGAGCAGAAGCTGCTGCTGTTGGTGGTGGTGCTGTCGTCGGCCACGGACAAGGAGAAGCTGCCGCCGTCGACGGACACGCTGCCCCGCACACTGCCGCTGACGCTCTTGCGCTGCTCACCACCACCGCCGCCGTGATCTTCATTACTGTCATTGTGGCCCTTGCTGTTGTTATTGCTATTGTGGCCCTTGTTGCTGTCGTTGTTGTTCTTGCCCTTGCCCTTGTTGTTAGGCGGATTGCTTCGATAGGAAGTCTCTCCAGATGGCCGTCTCGAGGCCGGTTTTTTCTTCAAAAGGCTTAGGATTTGCGACTGTTTTCGAGGTTAGCTGTGTGGTCTGCGTAGGTAGGTAGGTAACTTTAAAGTATATGTAAGTATGCACGTGTGCGTGCAGGCATGCATGCTTGCTGTGCGTAGTCGGGATAGTGATGAACATACCTCTCTTGGCGCATCTGTATCCTTGGTTTGTCCTTCGTCTCCCTTGCAGCTGGAGCTCGTCCCGACGGCGTGGTTCTGATTTCTAGGTGGCAGGGTAGGAGTTTGCGGCTCTGTGGCCTCTGCAGCCTTGTCCAAGCTCTTGGTCCGAGACCTGCGCCGCTCTGCGTCCATGATTATAAGTAGTGCTAATTCTGGCTGCGGATGCTCCTGCCTCTTCAACGACTATGCTCTTTGCTTGGTGTTCTGAGGATTTGAATGCTGAGGATTTGTAAAGATAGGTGGTCGAGTTATCAGGGTGATGCACGGCCTGCGGCCTGCGGTAGTTGATGTTGTGTGACTCGCATGTGCGGTTCCGTTTGGATTCACGTGTGTAATCTTGTAATTGTTCACGGGTGAGCAGGTGCACTGGCAGGCTCTTTCAATAGGTCCAGCAGGACTAGAACCGCCCTAATAGCAAACAGTTTAAAGGGTATGGGCACATGTGAAGTTGCTAAAAGATTTGCAGTGTAATTATTGATGACCTTTCACGAATAAAAAAAGTCAGTGAGCCGTGAGTCTAGCCTGTGAGCAAGTTCCTTTGTGCGTTTATTCCAGTTTATGCCAGTCCGCGCCTATCCTCGTAAATACTTATCAAGCTCCTCCGAATCATATTCAAAAGTCACAGGCAATGGCGGCTCGACATCCTCTTCATCGTCACGGTCAACCTCAGTCGATAACTGGTTTACCGGCGGCACCTGCACGGCCGGCTGAGCCGTCGGATTGGGCACAGCCAATATCTTGGTCATCTCCCGCGCCCATTCCCAAGGCCGTTCCCTCCCACCGGGTCGTCCATTAAAGTATTCCCAGCCCATGATACCACCAAATCCAGAGAACCGACTCCGCAGCAACCTGATGTTTGTTCCCAGTATCTCGAAAGGCACGAACCCACCGCCATTCTCGGGGTTTGTAATGAGACCAACGACGATCTTCTGTGGCACCCAGCCCCGTGCAACGCACATCTCGTACATGACTGGATTGCTGGCGTCTCCCCACCCGTTGTAAAACTGGGCGTTGTACCACGCGATTTGGTTCCCTCGCATGGCCTCTAGGGCCGTGTAATCAAACCCGCTGAGGTTTGCTCGCGCATCCAGGAACGCAGCTGCCACGGGGGCTAGGGTGATGATGAAATCAGGCCCAAAATCGGCTCGCAAACGGTCGATCAGCCGAACAATGCCAGTCAGCGACATGTGCTCCTCGACGTCCAGATCCAGACCCCCCAAGCCCCTTTCACGTATCAGGTCATACACGGGCGCGTAATACCGCTCAAAGGTCGCGACGTCCCGGTCCAGGCGGGCGTATGATCCCTTCGCGGCACCGCCCAGCATGCCCATCACGGTGATGCCGCTGGCCTGGGCTATCCGCAGCTCGGCCCATGTTGTGGCGAACCGGGGATCCGAAGGCGGATGGTCATTCAGAGTCAGGGCATCTGGGTCTTCGTTGATGTGGATGGCCGCGACAATGATGTGCGTGAGCGAGATGCCGGGCTGTGTGAGAAGGGGTAGGATAGAGCAGAGAGAGCCATCCGGATGATGGGTTGTTTGGTGGTACAATACAAGCCGGGGGAGAGGACCCGACGGTACTGACTGCATCGCGCCGAGCCGCAGGAATAAGTAAGCTAGCAGGCGGCTTTGGTGAGCCTATTGGACCTGCTGTACGAAGTAGTACGACGACCTCGATTGTTCACACACAATTACTGGGCCGCAGAATTGGCCGACTTAGCCGAAGTTTGCTGAAAGGTACGACGAACAGTGGCTGTATCCTGCCCTCACCTTACGGAGGAATCCATGTCGCTACCTAAGGTACTTCAAGTGCTTGCCTTCGCAGCCTTGCCGTCATTACCTTAGGTATTAAATGCTACAGTACGTCACGTTCGAGTTTACGGTGCTGAACGTGTTGGAGTATTTATTACTCGAATAGTGCTGCTGTTAGCCTTAATTGAACTTAACTTAGTCTGTCGCATACGGCACCAAAGTGGACCTGCACAGTTGTACGGAAGTGCTGATCAGAATCAGGCATCACGTTTTGCACTGTAAATCAATACCAAGTCTGATGCTTGATTTTGATCATTAACTCCGTAGTATGAATACGGAAACAGTACTAATCTATCCGACCGTACAATATATGACACTGAAAAGACGGCTTTGGAGCTGTGGTCAGATTTAGGTGACTGTTGATATTGCCAATCGTTCTTCCCCTTATATCATGGATATTTTGAGATTGTGCCTTCGGCGAGACGGATCCCTGATGCTGAGGATTTGTCGTTGTTGGGGGCCCTTTGTTTGGTGTAATTATGCATAGATTCAATCCGCAGTTTGGGGATCCCCCACGTCCAATCCCAGCTTCATACTCTCGGTTCTTCGGTCTCAGTTCCCTGCTTCTTCCCGCTTACTCCGCCGAACGTGGTAACAACATAGCCTCAAACAAATGATCATGAACGCAAATAACGATATCTATGTATCCCTAATTGCAGATGAAGAGATTGATTCATGTTTCAAGATCCTTTCTAAAAGCTTTGGACACGATGCACCATTCGTGGATATATATTTTCCAAATCATGATACAGCAAATGGCCAAATTCAAGGTTCAAATCGCTTGACGGCCTGGAAACATGCCTCTCAGGACTCTACATTCTTGAAAGCTGTCACATCTGTTCCTGGTGTTCCGGGGGACGAACAGCGCATTATTGGGTTTGCTGTTTGGACACATATGAAAGAAATTCCACCTCAGAAGCTCGAAGATGCCGAGGATGCCGAAGAAGTCTGGCCAGACCCAAGTGATCGCAAATTCATGGCGGGCCTTTGGCAAGACTATGTAAAATCACGGACGCAGGCTGTGACAAACTCGCATGGGAAAGGCATTTATGGTAGTCGTACATATATAACTTCCTTTTCGCGTATCTTGCTAATATATTTCGTAGTTCTTGAGCTACTAGCGGTGCATCCAGACTATCAACGTATGGGAGCAGGGACGGCGCTTGTTACATGGGGCATTCAAGCTTCCGATAAGCTACAAGTAGAGGCTGTTGTCGAAGGTACTCCGGCGGGAAGGCGAATTTATGAGAAATGTGGGATGAGTGCAGAGATCGAAGAGATGCGATTTGACCCTGGAGAGGAGTTCTCTCAGCGAAAGAAGCCGAAGTTGGTATTTATGACACGCAGGCCGATTATGCTATAATTTTTCGAAGTATTGTACTCACAACGAACCCTGTTTGAATTTAGAGATGAAAATAATACTCACTAAAGTTCATTAGTATTATAACGCTGATGTTGTTGTTCTAACTTGGCTAGTGGAACAACGGAGTGTTGTCTCCGGGCTTGGAAGCAAGACAACGTACGAGCCATAAGCTGACTTCTGCGCGAATTTACACAAACATGTAATTAATTATACACAATTCAGAAGGGATGGCGAACTTGTTACGGATATTCAGCCATGGTGTTGTGTCGGTCATAGGGATAGCCTCCTTAATTGTATCGACCAAATTGCAACAACTGTATCAGTGGTGTTTGGCAGAAGAGGGATCAACGAGCTGCGGTTTTTTTCTTTCATTCTTTTTCTTTTTGGAAAGGAATTTTTTTTAATAATAGCTTCGACCGTATTGGACAGCCGCGATAGTTTCTCTGCGCATGTATGCTGCTCAGGTCAAAAATACCAAGAAGTTTTCACCACAGCATGGAGGCTGAATTGAATCTGACTAAAAGTGACGAACGCACTACGGAGTAAGCCTACTTCCAGTTCATGGTATGGTAGAGTTTGAAACCACTGGGCACTTTATCTAGATCGCCTAGTAGCGCCGGCCCAACCTGCTGGAGTCCCCCTAGGCAAGTAAATAGATGGCGACTTTCAGTGGCCAAGGTCCCCTACGACAAGACTTACAGCCCTAACCTTGGGACAAGACTAGTGGGCTATCAGTGACGAAGGGATGCTAGCGCGACGATGACGATCGGCGCTATACTCTAGGGTATCTGCTTGCACCGGATTTTCAGCCAATGAAATCACAGAAAACAGCCTATCTCTGCACCCAATAAGATTCGATCTGCGTGTATGCGTATCATATGCTGTATGACGGTTACTTCAAGCTCCATCTTGATTACACACATAAATTTCATAGCCGAAGAGAGTAAAGGAGAGCGAGCTTCTTGTTTGCTCACCAATGCTTATATCTAGGCTAACATCATCCAATCTAAGCCGTCCTCATGCGCCCGTTCGCCATCTTCCGCAGGTTTGCCTTTCCCCCTGGCGCATAGTCGGACACCATGAAATTTGCCAAGGAGCTCGAGCACGACCTTGTTCCAGGTAGGCGCTGCATATTCCTATTCCAAGACGACAAACACCGCATTCAGCGCTAATCAATGACTAAATCTGGACTTTAGAATGGAGAATCAAGTATCTCAATTACAAAGCCGGTAAGAAATACGTCAAGGGCGTAGCAAGGGCAGTCAGTCGAGCCAATGCCACACCAAGCGTGGCCAGTCAGTGGCCTGCTCAATCTGCCTCTCGCACGCCTCTCTCGCAGCGGCAGTGGGGTGGAGGGCCGCGCTCACAGCCGGAGGCTTCTGGCGGTCCTGATCCTAGCCCGGCTGCTTTAGGACGGACTTCGCGCTCAGATCATACGAGTGAACGCGAACCCATTTCGGGCGAGAGGCGGTCTCTGAACAGGCCACGAGGGAATGAAACTAATTACGGGAGTTTCGTGAGAGAATCTCCGGCTGGCTCAGCTCTTGGCACGATCGATAGCCGGCGGACATTTGAACTGCCTGCCCCTGCTATCCGACTGTCTTCGGCGGCTGTGGATAGCAGAGAAAGCATTGATGGCAATTCTCTATCTGGACACGCCGCGGGCTCACGTTTAGGCGTGTCGCGCAGCGTGTCTGCCGACATAGCTACTATACGGAGCCCACATGCAGCTACTTTTCCGCGTCAAGACTCTCTGCTTCATCCGTCCCCTCCTTCGGGACGATTACGCCGCCTATTCTCCCATGGGCAAGAGATACAGAGGGCCGGCGATCCCTCTGCCGCATACTCTCTGCAAGCAATAGACACTGTCAAACAACGAGAAAAGGAGTTTTTTGCGTTCTTGGATGGTGAACTTGAGAAAGTTGAAGGCTTTTATCGCCAGAAAGAGGTACAAGCCGAAGCCCGATTAGATGTGCTGCGGACGCAGTTACATGAAATGCGCAATCGGCGGACGGAAGAGATAGCCGACTTCCGACGGCGCAAAGAACGAAGAATTGATAGGGTCGAAGGCCCCATTGGAGAGTCTTCCGGGTCTGATGGACATCTCAAATGGATTGACCCTATTAAGTCTAAGCTCTTCAAGCCCGGTGCCAATTCCAAAGCACTAGCCAGGATGCCGTGGACTCCTGTTGTCGGAGCCATGTCCGGTGATGCCAGAAGAGACTATATCAGGCGGCCGCAGGAACATGATGTGCCTTATAAGACCGCGAAACGGAAATTGAAGTTGGCTCTGCAAGAATTCTATCGCGGCCTGGAGCTCTTGAAATCATATGCCGTTCTAAACCGGACTGCCTTCCGGAAGCTGAACAAGAAATATGATAAGGCGGTTAGCGCGCGGCCACCTTATCGCTATATGAACCAAAAAGTCAACAAATCGGGGTTCGTCACCAGCGAAATTATTGATGAACATATAAGAGCTGTCGAGGATCTCTACGCGCGCTATTTTGAGAAGGGCAATCACAAAATTGCTGCCGGGAAGCTGCGTCGAGTCGTCCGTCGGCCTAGTGACGAGTCTAGAGTTGCCTTTTGGAATGGACTGTCGATTGGAATCGGCGCCGTCTTCACGATCCAGGGTCTCGTCTATGGCGGTCAGCGACTGTTTGACCCAGACCCTATAATCCGGATGCAAACTAGTTACTTGTTCCAGATATATGGTGGCTACTTCCTCATCCTAACCCTATTCTCGTTATTCTGCCTAGACTGTTATTTTTGGACTACGCATAAGATCAATTATCCCTTCATCTTCGAATTTGATACCCGCAATAGTCTAGACTGGAGACAGCTCGCCAGCTTCTCCGGTTTCTTCCTTCTTCTATTTGGGATCTTCTTCTGGATGAACTTCGCTCCATATAGCCATGATGAGCTCTGGCTGTATTATCCGGTTGTCTTGATTGCCATCTCGCTTCTAATCATTTTCTTTCCGGCTCCCGTCCTTTGGCACAGGAGTCGCGAATGGCTTGCTTATTCTCATGTAAGTCAAAGTGTCTCGTCGCATACTGTAGCTCGTACTAATGCGGTCCAGTTTCGGCTTTTCTTCGCAGGTTTATATCCTGTGGAGTTCCGAGACTTCTTTCTAGGGGACATATATTGCTCATTGACCTATGCCACGTCTGTACGTTCCCAAATCGATAGACAGCTCTCGCTCTTTTGTGCGAGTAATCAATGCTAACGTGCATTGCAGAATGTAGAGCTATTCTTCTGTCTATATGCCCATGGCTGGAAGAATCCTCCACTGTGCAACTCGAGCAACTCTCGTCTACTGGGATTTTTCTCTACTCTACCCGCAATATGGCGCGCGCTACAGTGTGTTCGTCGATACTACGATACCAATAACGTGTTTCCGCACCTTGTCAATTGTGGAAAGTATCTAATGACGATCTTATCTTATGTCACGTTGTCCCTATATCGTATACATAACTCGCACTTGAACCTAGCACTCTTCATAACCTTTTCGACTGTGAATGGCATATACACTTGTAAGTTTGAGCTACGTTTACTCATAACCTGCCCTTATAAGCTAACATGAAATAGCTGTATGGGATTTATTCATGGACTTCTCGTTGCTTCAAGCCGACGCACGTCACCCTTTCCTGCGCGACATCCTCGGATTGAAACGGCGCTCTGTGTACTACTTTATCATGATCATGGACCCGATCCTTCGCTTTGGTTGGATCTTTTACGCCATTTTCACCCACGACGTGCAGCACAGCACAATCATCTCATTCCTCGTCTCGCTGTCAGAAGTCGTCCGCCGCGGAATGTGGGCTCTGTTGCGCGTCGAAAACGAGCATTGTACTAATGTGGCACAATACAAAGCGAGCCGTGACGTTCCCCTGCCATACGATCTACCGTGCGAGCCATTGATAGAGCGTATGAACTCCGAAGAGTCATCACAAGGCCCCGACCAGACACCGTCGAATACAGATGCTACCCGACCACCAAGCCAAGACCAGCAGCAGCAGCAGCCAGAAGGCCGGCCATCTTCGTATGCGCCCGTACCGATTGATGAGGGAGGACTACGCAGGCGACGCAGATCTGAACTGCCGAGAGCAAGGTCAATTCGTGATATTATGGCTAAAGCACATAGGCAGGACTTCGAAAAGAAACGGTTACCAGTAGAGGATGATCGTGGAGTTGAGGCCGAGTCGTCAGATGAGGATGAGCTTCATAGCGATGATGATGATGAGGATGATGATGAGGATGCTGTGGATGATGGCACTAGTCATAAAATGGACGAGGATGGCACTAATGGCGATGATGATAAAGCAGACGAGGCGGGACCTGAGTCCCAGCCCGCAGAAACGGAAGTGCAAAGAGGGGACAGTTTGGGCGATGATAAATGAGCAAGCGATATCTCTAGGCATCTTGCCAATTGACTTCCTAGTATGTACATACTGAATCTTTGTAGATAGACAATAAAAAGCGTGAGATATTCGGAAGATCTTGTTAACCTGTAACCAAGAAACTTGTACTCTCACCTTGCAGGATGTAGCCGGCGTCGGTGGCTTCGCCGTTCGAGTCCACGGTCGCGTCGCATACAGCGTCGAAGGTCATCCTTCTCGTTAGTTCCTGTTTTCGCACATGCGATTGTCACACCGCTGATTCTGCTTCCCAGGATACGCTGCAATTCCCTGTATCTCGACTTTTGGGAGCTGCACTGAATGTGATTGGCGAGTTGTATAAGTATAAAACTATTTATATTTATCGAGGCCTTCGAGATATTACAAGTCGCAGGTAGTTTAATATGATTGACCAACCCCTAGGCCGATGCTAACTAAGGAGGATGTTGCGCATTTAACCTTGAGAGATGAGTCTCGCGTAATAGGTATTCTCGAAAGCTTCGTAAATGACGACAATTGAGTGCTCACTTCAAACTAAAAATAGACCGTGCTTTGTAGATACCTGCAACAATTGTTTCGCCCTTTTGATGTTTTCGCTCGGGAAGTCTCGTTCCTTAACTTGGCCAAGTGGCGATAAAGCATTGTGGGAGGACCCCCTTTCCTCAAACCTATCCGAGAACTAATCTGATTGGACGTCGTAGCCCATTATCCAAGTCCTCAAGTTATTGCTGCGAAAACCGAGTAGCTAATTTTCATAGCAAATCAATATTCATAAATCGTAACCTAAGCTCCCGAAGCAAGAATCAAAGCCTCTCGAATCTGACTAGAAGTCCACCAGCTGGCCTGTAGGTAAGGGACGGGTTCGCAAGCTTGACCCCCTTTCCCACCGCTTCTTCGCCATCAACTAACAACTCTCGCGTCTTTATCTCGCCATTTGTCTCCTTTCCCACCGTATCGTCCCAGCGTTCGATGCCGATAAATCTCCATTTACGCACTAGCGCAATTAGCATGGCCTTGATCTCAATGAGTGCGAAGTTTTTCCCTGGGCATATGCGCGGGCCCTGGATAAATGCCTCAAAGGCATATGGGCTTTCGCTATCTACAGTGAGGTGATCCCAGCGATCTGGATTGAATAACTCAACGTCGGGGCCCCAGATTGGCTGACTGTGGTGTATCAAAGGCATGTGGATTTCTACCCGCGTTCCCTTCGGTATATATACTCCCTCTATTGTCAAATCCCTCACTGCTTGGCGGAAACTCATGAGAGCTGTTGTGGCGCATGTCAGTTCATGGATAGGGTAATGGTGCGGGGAGAACGTACCGGGTGTGCGCAAGCGTAGAACTTCTCGAACAAAGTTGCTCAGATATGGTAGTCCGCTAATCTCTTCGTATGTAGGTTTGGGATTGTTTCCTAGTAGTGCTTGGATCTCTGCTCGCAATCTGTCCTGAATCTCATGGTCGGTCGATAGGACATGCAACGCCCACCCAAGAGTGCTTGCCGCGGTTTCATGGCCTGTATAGAGTGAATTAAGTCTGAATTGTCCTGTTGAGATCACGGAATGTCCTCTTACCTGCTGCTACAAAATTATGGAGCTGGTAAAGATCATTAGCCACTGGTCACTTCTTCGCGAAGATTGTCAACTTACATGACCGGTAACATCCTCGACAGTCCAAGGTTCTTGGCCTGTCTCTTGATGCTGCAGTTCAGACTCTTCAAGCATGTAGGTGAGAAGATCGCGTGATTCGCCTACATCCCTTTTAAATGTCCCATCTCTCAGATCGGTTTTGCGCTTCTCAATAATTTCGCGCAGCATTTTCCTGAGATCTTTATCTGCGCTCATAAATCTCTTATTGGCCTCTAAGGGCACGAATTTTCGGATTGGAATAAAGCTATTGATGATTGAGATAACTTGCCCTAGCGGTCCCTGGTGGAGGAGTCTACCAAATAGCTCTTGAAAGCCCAATGGATACATTGACGAGAGGGTGTCAAGTTC
Source organism: Nemania sp. FL0916 (assembly GCA_022578715.1). NCBI lineage: Eukaryota > Fungi > Ascomycota > Sordariomycetes > Xylariales > Xylariaceae > Nemania > Nemania sp. FL0916. The sequence goes on along the minus strand of MU390238.1, from coordinate 78,978 downwards.
TATACCTAGAATAGTAACACCGATAGTATCCAAAGTTGACTTAGATATGGCGTCGATGACTTTTTATGGACAGTAAAGCAGAAGTGTTAGGCTGCATGATTACTAGCAAGACGGTCTCACGGGGCGTTGCTGGCTGGCTCACCTTCAAGGGACGCGTATGGCCTATTTCCAAGGACTTTCTCAAAGGCATCCGACAGATTGTCGGCTTTCTCCTGAAATACAGGCAGTATCTTCCTCATACTGGGGACGGAGAATGGGCCGTTCAGCAATTTTCGCTGCAGCTTGTGGTCGTCTCCTTCGGCGAAAAGGAGGCCGGTGCCGGTGACCTCGCCCACCAAGCGCGCAAAAATTGGTGATTTTACAAAGTCATAGGCATGTGTCTGCAGCACGGCTTTATGGGCAGCTAGACTGTTCACGACTAGGGCCTCTGTACCGGCGATTGACAGATATCGAATGAAGGGGGCATCTGGCCATCGGCGAGACCACTCCACAGGTAGCGCAATGGGGCTGTCAGCCCGGAGCTTGTTTAGCTCTTGGCCTAGAATGACATTGTTGTTCTGTATTTATTCTTCAGCAGCTTAAGACTTATAAGAATAATTGCCAAATTATCGTACTTGAGGACCGGGTAGATGTCTGAGCGGGGAGAAAAAGCGAGGATAGAAGTATACACGATAGAGCTTGAACAGCAGGTAGTGTACAAGAAGCAAGCCCACGAATGTGCCGGGGTGAAGACTTCCTTCCGCTTTCAGACTTGATATCGGCAGGTTCGACCCTACAATACTGAGCATAACGCTAATCGCCAAATCCATGGCTTCGATGTCAAACTTGGTTTATTCGAAATTTAGAAATTATGGCTCAAACAATGTATCTTGTCGGTTCTGATAACTAGTACTACAAGCTCAAACCCAGAACACATAGTCGTCGACCTATGAAATATATTTATACCGCAAGAGTTCTAGGTATAGAAACACAAATAACTCCCCCAAAACATGCCTTCAGCTGACACTGACTGCATGTGCTATCTACCCCGACCCATCACCAGCGGAGAGATCAAAAGACCGCAATGGCACCTATATGTGAGCTATCATATCATGAACTGCATATTAGAAGTAGATGGGACCGTTACCTATCAGAGGTGCTTGGCTTGAGCGAAAAACGCCATGCATGCAATCGAGTCTGTATCGGGTGCTGTCGTGTAACCATAATCGCTACCCAGAAAGATCTATCGTGCATGGGCACAGAGCGTACCATGGAAGAAAGCCTACAGTACTATCATGAGATGCTCTACGCCGTAATTATTTGGGAATAAAGGTTTTATGCTGTAAGATTTGACTTGCATCGCTTCGTGGCTTGTTAGTCAGCGATGATTCCGAGTTTCTGGTAATAAGTAATATTGGCACATCCCGTGAGCTAGATCTGACAGGGCTTAGTACCGATATACCAGTTTGAGTGAATCAAGGCTTCCTGAACCGGCTAGCGTCATTTACAGGTAAACAGCTGAAACCTGGTTCACGTTCCAATGCAAGAGCGGAATGACGCCTTCTTGATAGGTGCAAAAGTTCCAAGTGGGCTACAACTCCCCGATTTGGACTGGCCAAATCATCAATATCATAGACAACTGATAACAGTGCTTATCATGGAGGTATTCTAGCGCTTGGGCTATTGACTTAGGTGAGACTTAGGTGTGCCGGTAGCTCTCCGAGCTTCCCAGCCTCCTTGATCCTGGGACTCTTGACACCTAGGCCACAGGAGGATCCCTCGTTGCCTCTTTGAGATTCAAGAGAAAGTTCATTCGAATATATCACGATGGCCCGCCATACTGCCGAATTTCTGCGCCAACGAAGCTCCAATATGTCCCTTCGCGTAGCTGCCGCCACTCCGGCCTCGGCGTTGGCGTCATCACGGCTATCGAGCTTCGCAAACCCGGCCGAATTCGAATCAACGGCGACGCCGACGATGTCAGAAGCAGAGAAAGCCTTTGTTGTGGGCGAGCTCGGCAACCGGCGCTCCGTCTCTTTATGCGACTCCTGCTACCGCGACATACCGGAAGCCCGTACCGATTCACTGCGCCTACAGTTGACGGACAATCGAGCGTCGTGCTCAGTCTGTAGCGTCATGAACAGCAAGCCCGAGGTCTTCACCGAGCCTTTCTGTGCCTTCCTGAGAGATAACCCGACCATTTTCCACGCTGTGGACTACTTCAAGGCCAAGATGACGTCGCTCGGTTACAAGGAGGTTGGTGCTGTTGCCCGGCGCAATCGTGTTGATAGAACCGCACTGACTATGTTCACTTGAAGCTTCCTGCTCGTGAAGACTGGACTGGGAAAGTCGAAGCTGGCGGCAAATATTTCGTCACTCGCAACGGTAGCTCTACCATCGCTTTCACTGTCGGCAAGGCCTACAAGCCCGGGAATGGAGTTGCGATGATCGCTGGTCACATTGATGCGCTTACCGCCAAGCTGAAGCCCGTGAGCAAGAAGCCTACCAGCGCTGGCTATGTTCAGTTGGGCGTGGCCCCATATGCTGGTGCCCTGAACGAGACATGGTGGGACAGAGATCTTAGCATCGGCGGCAGAGTCATTGTTCGCGACGAATCCGGCAAGACGACGAGCAAGTTGGTCAAGTTAGACTGGCCAAGTGAGTGCGCTTTTGTTGACTATTGGAAATCCCTCGCTAATTATCAAAAGTCGCTCGTATACCGACCCTAGCTCCCCACTTCGGCGTCGGCATGATGGGCCAGAACAACAAGGAAACCCAGGCAGTGCCCATCATCGGGCTTGACGGCCCCAAGCCTGCCGAACCGCTGGGCGCTGTAGGATCCTTTACCGCTACCCAACCACCTAGGCTTGTACAGCTCATTTCGAAGGAGCTTGGAATTAAGGATTACTCGCAGATAGTAAACTGGGAGTTGGAGCTGTTCGACCTCCAACCCGCTACCGTTGGCGGGATAGACAAGGAGTTCATCTTCGCAGGCCGGATAGATGACAAGCTCTGCAGTTGGGCCGCTTTCCAGGGCTTATTGGCGTCCGAACAGAAAGACGACGACGGGACAATCAAGATGGTTGCGCTCTTCGACGACGAAGAGATCGGCTCCTTGCTCCGCCAGGGTGCCAAAGGCAACTTCTTGCCCTCCGTGATCGAGCGGACTGTGGAATCGCTGTGCAGTAAGGAGAAGCCGTTCGGCCCTGGCGTGATCGGCCAAACCTACGCCAGTTCATTCCTTGTTTCTGCCGATGTCACCCACGCCGTGAACCCTAACTTTGTGTCGCGCTACCTTGACGACCATGCGCCCCGCCTGAACGTCGGAATCGTGATCTGCGCTGACAGCAACGGACATATGACCACCGACTCGGTATCGACCGCCATCCTCACGCGGGTGTGCGAACTCGGCGGCTGCACGTCACAGACTTTCCAGATACGAAACGACTCGAGGAGTGGTGGCACCGTGGGCCCTAGTATAAGCTCGGCATTAGGCGTCCGCGCTGCCGATGCAGGCATGCCGCAGCTTTCTATGCATTCCATCCGTGCCACTTGCGGCGCGCTGGACCCTGGCTTGGGCGTTAAGTTCTTCAAGGCGTTCCTTGACAAATACGAGCAGGTTGACGCAGAATGGGAGTAGAGTGTGATACCAATGATTGCGATATCACTGTACGATTTGAGGACTAAGACCGTTACATAGATAGATTGGACTTTTGAGATCGGCGACCATACAATGTATATCACAGTTGTATCTGTATAGGTAGCTTCAGCCATCCGTTCAGCATTGAACCTGGGCTGCCGAGACCGGCCCTTGCCGGCCTATCTAGATAGACATATAATAAATGAACCCTGCCAATACGTTGCAGTGCTGAAGATACCAATATGCACGGAACTAAGATGCGCTCCAGCTGTTCGCACATGTACCCAACCTTATATGCACTGTCACACAACCTTGAAACTCGGTTTCGGCGTGAGAGGCGATGACATCCGATCTCGAGGTGCATTTTAAGTGTTTGTGAACCGTACTTGCAGACTTCATAGCCGCGAAGGCGGATAACTGTCTTAAACCATCTCATCTCGTCCTACGGAGTATTTGAAATTCATATCCTGACTTACCTGACCTTAAATATTCGAGATCACTTGGAGGCCTGGCTGTTCCTTTATTCCTTTATTCCTTACCGCCAATACTTCCGACCTTGCTCTAGAATAGATACGTAAGACAGTAATGACGTTGAGACCCAACTCTAGCAAGCAAAGGCAGGGTTCCGATTGGCCTGTCTTGCACCGTTGACTAGCTCAGCCCACGCGACTGGGGTTAAAATTGATGGATATCTCGATGAATAGAGCGGAAAGATAGCACCTGACAGACCAAGTTTCTGTTTCCCCATACCTACTGGCTAGACTTTCCTTACGTCGTGCTTTGGATCGGCGTTCACGGGACACGGAGTTTCTGTTTCATGTTTCTCTTTGTCTACACTATTTGAATGCGTTGTTTCCCGCCTGACTTTCGTTTCTTGTTTGTCTCTGCTACCTAATAAATACTACGCTAGATTATGTACTACCAACTCGATACCTCGGCTCATTAGGCAGGCACGTACTCCGTAGAATCGTCCCTTTCATTTCCGCGCCGCACATCTGCCTACCTACGTGTAACCTACTAGGACCGTATGTAGGGAGTGGTAAAAGCGTGGCCCAATCAGATCCGTTGTCAACTGAAACTCTATTGCCACGAGAAGAGGGTTTTAAGGAAGGCGTTGCGGCAGTCAACTGTGGCTCATACTTTGCATCTGCACATGTCGTTCGGCGGCCGCGGACGGGATTGCCATTTTTAAATTCGAGTCTCCAGATGTCAGTCTCTCTTACTCACTCATTCAAAGATAAATCCGATATTATATACCTGTCATCTTTCCTCTTTTTTATCTCTCCCCTTTTCTATAGACGACCGTTGCCGCTATCACCATTTATACCCCCTATTGCACCCGCTAACTTTATCTTAGTAGCGACGAGCGGGTGCCATAGCGGCGGAGGCGGTTTTTTGGTCGCGTGCTCAATTCTTCAGTCTTTTTTTTTTTTTTTTTTTTTTGAAGTCGAGGCACGACGATGGCGCAAAGAACAACAGCAGCGGAGGCACGAGCGATAGATAGATGGACGTCTCTTCTATCCAGGCTGAACCCGGTGCCACAATTTCCAGAGTTCACGGGCCCGTACAAGGTCGGCACGGTGGATGTCGAGATTCCCGTGAGCAAACTCGACTCTCCTGCGCCGGCGCCCGACAGTGCCATCGCTGCCGGCATCGAGACGGTGCAGTTCCGCATCTTCTATCCCTGTGACCCGAACGCTACTGGTAAGCGTATCACCTGGCTGCCCGCGCCGCAAAGGGACTATCTCTCGGCGTACATCAAGTTCGTGGGCGTGGGCGCTTTTCTGGCTGAAGCTGCGTCGTAAGTATTTCATCTTTTAACTATACTAATTTATGATAATCATGGTTATTTTCATATTCTCATACTCGGAGCTGGGTATCTCACCGCAATATATAATAAATTTATGCCCTGCTTACCACTACTTTTCCTATTATAGGTTTTTCCCTAGGCACGTACATTGGACGACGATTCCTGTGATCGACGATGCGCCGCTGCTGTCGCCTGACAGCTGCAACACCTCCAACGGGCGGTGGCCAACGATGATATTCTCGCACGGGCTCGGCGGGAGCCGCAATGCGTACTCGCAGCTGGTCGGCGCGCTCGCGTCCCACGGCGTCGTGGTCTTCTGTCCGGAACACCGCGATGGCAGCGCCATCGCATCGGCCATGCGCGTCCCCCCTTCGCCCCAGCCCCCGCCAAAGCAAGAGGGGAGCCGGTTCTGGGCCCGCAGCACTGCTGCTCCCACTCCTACTGGAAAGCGCATGATACCGTACCTGCAGATCGCCCACGACGCTACGGATGAGGTGCACGAGGCCAGGAATGCGCAGCTGCGCATCCGCCTTTGGGAGCTGGGGCTCGTGCACGCGGCCGCACTGGCTATCGACGAGGATGGAGATGGAGACGTGGCCGACTACTTAGAAAACCCTGAGAAACTTTCGAACATAAATATTGACTTTAATATGACCAAGCAATCCCTCGCGCACTTCGCGGGCAAGCTGGACGTGCACACGCCCGGTAGCATTATCTTCGCGGGGCATAGTTACGGCGCCGCAAGCATCGTGCAATTCCTCAAGTCCGTGTTCTACGCCGGCCGACCCGAGCTCGAGGCTATGACCAATCCCTTGTATGCGCCGCGCTGGGACGCACCGATATGCCGCCAGGTCACGCCCCGTAACGTCACCTTACTGCTGGACATGTGGTGTTTCCCGCTCTTGGCCAAGAGTACCGCGGCGCTGTATAAGCTGCCGCTGCCCGTTTACGCGCCTGGCCATGACCAAGAACAAGAGTCAGGTGAAGAGCGGTCAGAGGAGGGTTCAGAGGAGTGGTCGCAGCGGTCATTGTCGCCGTCGTTGTCGCCAGGCGGGAACGCGCTTCTGGCGATCGCGTCGGAGGACTTCTATAAATGGCGCGAGCAACTGGTCGCCACGGCGCGGATCCTCTCGCCCGATCCAACTGGCACAGACCCATATTCGACAATACCGACAACAACAACAAATGGAGACGATATAAGTATAATCAAGAGGGCAGCAACGGACGTGCCGCACTACTTCTACGTTCAGCGGTCCGCGCACCTCAACCAATCCGACTTCGGGGTCCTATTCCCCTGGCTCACGCGCAAGGTCTGCGGATCCGAAGAGCCGTGGCGCGCCTTACGGCTTAACTTACGCGCGATATTACAAGTTCTGCGCATCAACCGCATCGCGGTAGCCGGGACGCGAGGCGAGGACCTGATCGACGGGTGGAATGCCGAAGACGGAGACGGCAGTATATGTCTAAACGACACGGCAATTCTCAACCACGGGAGGAATGCGATCCGCGACGATAATGACATCGCAACGATTGTTGGGACCGTGCCCGATGAGCTTGTAAGGGCGTGGAGATGGATTGATTGCGAGATGATAGCACAGGAGAGGGACCCCGCGAGGGCACACGGGGCAAAAAACGAGACCGAGACTGAGAAAGAGAAAGAAGACGGAGACCTAACGACGGACGAGATGGACGAGATGATAGATGAGAAAAGCGTCGTGGAGCAGCTCGAGGACTCGGAACCCCAGATGGCCGGAGTCATTGAACCGATTGCCGCCAATACAGCACCAAAAACAGCGGCCGCTATTGGTAATGGCGATGATGATCATCGGATAGTCAAGGTTAAATCGCAGGCTATAGCCGTAAATACGGCTGTGGAAACGGTCGTCACGGCTTGAGTGTCATAGGAATCAGAGGACTTCTATATACGAAGAAATGAAGGCATAATGGGTCCATGATACATGAATAGGAGATTTGGATACATGGATGGATATGTCAAGTATGTAATATCGGCTGGTGGTGGGAACGGTCCCGGGGGTCTGTAGAGGATAGACAAGAGAGAACCACAAGGATCGAGAAATACATATATATACCTATGCATACATATTCATAATATCACAAGTGTCATGAAGATATACTAGGATTGAGTTTTTTTGATAGCAATGAGGGCTTATAAATTGTCTGGTTTGACCCTTGTTAGTCTTGAGTTGCGAAAGTAAACTGCCAAAACAGATTTCTGGTTGACTAAAATGCTGTATATGATCCATCACTCTACGCTTATCAAATTATGCCAACCAAAGGCTCTCTGGCATCTCAAACGCCCGTGGAGAATGCCCCCAAGGTCCTGTGTGGATTCCACTTCCCAATTCCTCGAGGCCCTTGCCTTTACCCATAGCAGCGTCCTAGACAAGCATAAGTCAGCATTACGCATAAAGTAGAAACAATTATAGACCAGGTCTTCACCGACCATTATGTCCGTCGGAGCCCGCGAAAGCATTTCCATAGCATCTGAATGAGATCCTCTCCAGACGACAGCGTCTCCTCCATCTCCAACAATGTCGTCAATTACCAACTCGGCAAACTCTTCGGGCGAACACCCGGTAGGCTTAGCTTCTCCAGTAGCCCAGCCTGAGATGGTTTGTTCGATGAGAGTATATTGCGAAGTAGAGGACAATGCAAAAGGGGGTTCATTAGCATGGAAAGATGTCGATACGACCCCTGCCATAATCGTTACGACAGAGACGCCGAACGGAGCCAACTCAAGACGTAGGATGTCGGAAAGACTTTTCAATGCGGCTTTGGAGGATAGATATCCCCCTGTGCTCGCTTAGCATAATTGTATATCAAAGGCTGCATAATCAGGGGAATGATATACATGGCTGACTCACCTTGCCACGGGGTATTCAGACTAGCAGCGCACGTATTCATATTGACTACCCGTCCCCTTTTCGCGATCAAGAGCTTTGAAAACGCCTGTATCATCCGGACTGGTCCCCAGACATTCGTATCATAAAGCCTCTGTGCTTTATCGATGTCGATATCCAGGATCGGCATTGTATATCCGCTTCCTGCGTTATTAACAATCACGTCGACGCCCCTTTGTGCTGCTGCTACTGCTTTAGCGGCAGCTTGTACGGAAGCTGTTGATGAGATGTCGAGCTCTAGAATTGAGACATTAGGCAACTCCGATAGTGTGGGAGGGATCTTTGATGTGTTTCGCGCTGTTGCGATGACGTGGTGACCGCGCTGAGCTAGTGCGAGGGCGATGGCGCTGCCGATGCCGCCTGCTGAACAACCGGTTATGAGAATTGTCTTCATGATGATTTGGTTACAAGATGGAGGAGTATGGGCGGGCACGATCTTGTTGTGTTGTGTGTGTCTGAATTCACAAATGTCGAATATTATTTAGATAGGCAGACATTGTCTAAGTCATAACGTCAGTGGCTCGTGTAGTCAAGGCACGCGCTCCATCACAATGACTCTCGCAAACAAAGGTGAGACAGATCCACCGATCTCCAGTCGACAAACAAATAGGTACCGCTTCAGATTTCACGACCATCACCACCTCAACAAGTCGCACTAGCCTTCGCCAGGGCCTTGTCTATAACCTTCTTACACAACGATACAATAGAAGACGCATTAATGCTGCTCGCTGATTTGAGCCATACCAAAGCCTAGAAAGCCAATAGATGCTATGTAATATTACGACCCAGGCTGGGGATTTTATTCGACATATTCGCCGTTATGCAAACTCTGTCGTCAGTACTACTACGTTCGGGTAACATTTCCTTTCGCCCAAGCTCCCCTTGCCCCTTTTGCTTCGTAATCCTCTTAGACTGAGAGTGCAGATCTCGAGTTCCAACATGCAAAGACCCCTATTTTTGGGAACTTTTCAAGATTTTTGGTGATTCTATTTTTGATTGCACAGACTGGTACTGCGACCTTGCTTGATATTATGCCTGCACTACAATGGCTTCCGCCGCGGATATTTACCCCCCGTTTAACGATGAATCTCTTGATTCAGTTAGATGAGTTTCAAAGTTACAACAATTTCTTCAGTATCATCAAGCCGTCTCAGCCGTTCGAGCACCAATTGTCCCAGCCGGAGCATCTTCTTGATTGTCTGCCTTCTTATCAATCGCAGTCTCATACAGTTCCTGCGCAGTTCTAGTCTTGACGCCTCCAAATTTGCGTAGCGGGACGCCTGACGCAAAGAGCTGATCGATTTCCTCGAGCGTCCGGCCCTTCATCTCGGGGATCAAGAAGAACGTTGCGATGACCATGGCAAAGTTAAAGCTGCCGTAGATGAAACCGACTTTGCCACCGAGGTTAGCATACTTGGCATTGATGAGGTACGGGGTCGTGAAGCTGACGACGAAGGTCGTCAACACGGAGATGACGCTGGCGAGAAGATTGGTCCGCCCCTTGAGACGCAGGGTCGCGGCTTCAGAGACCACGACGTAGGAGCTATAATGAGTTAGCGAATTGTCGACATCTATGTTGAAAGTAAGAAGGGGAATGCCGATAGGCCAACTTACATAGGCGCCCAGGACAAGTTGTAAAAGACGTTGAAAAGCTGGAGCGACGCGACCAGGAGGTTTGAGGTGGCCGGGGTGAAATCTCCGGTTTTCATCGTGCCTAGACCGCCAAGGACGAAGAGCCAGACGCCCATGAAGAACCCTCCGACCATGAGTAAGGGTCGACGGCCAACCTGATCAACATAACCCCACGTCAAGAAACAAGCGACGAGTGAGACTATGCTCCCGATAACGTTGTACAAGAAGGACTTATCTCCGAATCCTTGGGATTGGTAGAAAATGACGCCGTACTGGCTGGGAAACGCCTGACCCGTAATTTGCTGACCGAACATGGCAACTATGGCAATGGTTGTACGAATCTATGAAGTTTTAGGGTGAGATGAGAAGTCATTATGAGTGCTGGATGAACACTATGCGAGGTGTGACGTACCTTGTTATTTTTATCAAAGACCTCCGCCCAAGTCCCCTTATCCTCGTGAATACCAGCGTACTTCAACGACTCGATCTCCAAGTGTATATCCTCCGTGCTAGCGTTCTTCCGCAACTTCCGCAGGCTGTTGAACGCGTCCTCGTCTCGCTGGCGGTCGAGCAGCCAGCGAGGAGATTCTGGCACTAATGTGAGCAAGAGAAGGAGAATTACTGGCGAGACTAGCTGTAGCCCGATAGGAATTCTCCAACCGGCACTGCTCGGAATGCCTTTTGTGCCGTAGGTGACGAGCGATGAGACGACTTGGCCGAAGATGATCATTAGCTGGATGGTAGAGGCGAACATGCCGCGAAGCTCTCTGGGCGTGGTTTCGGCTTGATAGATCGGCACAAGCACGATCGCTATGCCTGTTTGCCCGTAGGTGATGATACGACCGAGAGTGAACTGGGCTCGAGAGGTTTCTGAAGCTGTCTGCAACGTGACGCCGCTATTTCCGGTTGTCAAACGGTCAGATCGGATGATACACATATCCGTAGAGGCTTTTTCGGGCAATACTCACATTAAGGAAACGATGCAGAGAAGATAAAATGTAGCTTTGCGGCCAAATCTCTCGGCTACCCAACCAGCTCCAATACATCCCTAACAAAATCGGCGTTTAAATTCTGCGTCTCGTCTTAAGCCTTGAGTAGTATGAAACTCACCAGAGCTTTCCCCAGGAACGGCGTAGCCGTCATGACCGACGACAGCCAGCCGGGTAGAGCGCAGACCCCTTTCTTGTCACATTCGCCGAATTTGCTGGCGAAAGAATGAAGTCCCTGCACACCGCCAAACGTTCCGACCTTTACATAATGATGATAAGTAAATCTCCCCGTAGACGAGGACATGGTTATACGGAATTTTCAAGGAGATGGCCGTACATCGTAACCGTAGTTGAAGGCGCAGAACCCCGAGAAGACCAGTAGAAACGCGAGGAACCCGTTCAAGTGCTTCAGGCGCTGACGCAAAGACATGTCAGCGACACTCGGGTCTTGGGGCGCGCCGCCCGCCATTTTGTTGCGATGTGGATGGTTTGTCGTCAGCCTACAAGCTAATACTTGAAAGCGAAGCCGAGGGAAGCACGAGAACTACAAGGTCCAAGAGTCTCTGCGCAACGGCGGCTGCTTGAGGAGGCTTGTCCGGCTTGAAGATATTTATTATCTTAGCACAGCAATCTTGGACATGTATAACATTAAATCCTAGCATTATTCTCAACCTTGCCGGCATCGCATAGGTAGACATCGTGGGGGTCTGGCTAGTGGTCTAGAATCCCCGCAGTAGCGAAAACAGGGGTCATGGTGCGATTGACACCATCCCGAATAAGCAGTTGAATAAGCCGTCGAAGAAGTAGTCAACTAAGTTTTCGAATAACTAGGCAATAAAGATCAAACTAGTAGTCGAATACCTCGGCGATGTAGTGCTAAGCTTTACGGCTGATTAATAATCGGTGATGTTCATCGTGTTTATTCAGGAGGTTGGGAAGCCCACTGACTTCCCCAACAATCCGATAACTAGGATATGGAATTCCTACAATGGTTACTTGAAAGAAGGAATATCTTATCCGGTCTGGATGATCGTCAAAGAGAGAGAATCAACCTCTGTATTCTACGTATTGGCGACATATAACGCCCAAAATGCAGATCTGACGTGGCTTGGCAGTATGTGATTCGGACCGACCCCGCGTCAAAAGTGGGCGACGTCTCCAAAACGCGCGATGCCCTCATCGCGTTGGGAGGTGTCCCGAGTGTATGAACTAAGTAGTTATCGTCTCGATTATGGAATTTTTAGACGTTGTGTTTTCTCCCGGAGATTAGAATGAGATCCCATTTGACGGCGAAGTGAGAACCGCCATAGAGAAATAAGCCATCATGGCGGAGAAACGCCCCAATTTCCTCGTCATCGTGGCCGACGACCTTGGATTCAGTGACTGTGGTTGTTTCGGTTCCGAGATCTCGACGCCCAACATCGATGCCCTTGCTAAGGAGGCGAATGCCTTGCGCTTCACCAACTATCACGTGGCCGCAGCCTGTTCGCCGACGAGATCTATGTTGATGACTGGTAAGCAGCCAGCACAGGGTTCCCCCTTTCTCCCAATCATATAGCAATGTAGGAAGCGTATATTGGCTACGATGGAACAACCTCAAAACACACGGAACCCTACAAATAAGTATTAACAAAGCGCAACCTACCAGGCACCGACCACCACATCGCCGGCCTAGGCCAGCTCCAAGAAATCACCCGCGCCTCGCCCGCTCACTACGGCAAGCCAGGGCACGAAGGGTACCTCAACGAGCGCGTAGTCGCCCTCCCCGAACTTCTGTCCGACGGCGGCTACTTCACCTGCATGGCGGGGAAATGGCATCTGGGCCTGAAACCCGAGCACTGGCCCAATCGGCGCGGGTTCCAGAAGTCCTTTGCGCTGCTGCCGGGGTGCGCGAACCACTACGCCTACGAGCCGGAGTACCAAGACCCGCACACGGAGCCGGGGAAGTTCTTCGAGACTGCGACGAGGGCACTGCATGTCGAAGACGATCGTGTTATCGCGAAGTTGCCGGAGGGTTTTTATAGTAGCGATGCGTATGCGGATACTATGATCAAGTATCTTAAAGATCGCACGGATGAGGAGAGGGAGAAGCCGTTCTTTGCGTATTTGCCTTTTAGTGCGCCGCATTGGCCGTTGCAGGCGCCGAGGGAGGTCTGTGAGAAGTATAGGGGCTGGTATGAGGATGGTCCGGAGGTGTTGCGGCAGAAACGTGAGTCCCTTCTGATGCCTCATCTTCCCTAATCCAACGATAACCATCTCTACTCGAACATGAAAGTATGTATGATAACTGATGCGACTTCAACACAGGCCTCGCCAAGCTCAAAGAAATCGGCATGGTCTCACCGCACGTCAAAGCCCACGACGTAGTCATCGTGGACGGCAAACCCTCAAACTGGGCGGACCTAGACTCCGAAACTCGCAGCTCCTCCAGCCGCGCGATGGAAGTCTACGCAGGCATGGTGGAGCGGATGGACTGGAACATCGGGCGGGTGCTCTCCCACCTGAAATCCACTGGCGAATACGACAACACCTTCGTGCTATTCATGAGCGACAACGGCGCCGAGGGCGCGAGCTACGAGGCCGAGGCCATCGTGGGGACGAGCATCATGGACCACGTCCACAAGTACTATGATAATAGCCTCGACAACATCGGCCGCGGGAACAGCTTTGTCTGGTACGGGTGTCGCTGGGCGCAAGCTGCTACGGCGCCTTCGAGGCTGTATAAGATGCATTCTACCGAGGGCGGGTGTCGTGTGCCGCTTGTGGTTCGACCACCTGTTGCCAGGAACCAGGATGGTGGTAATGGTACCACGAGCGATAAAGAAGGCAGCGGAGTGATAACACACGCCTTCTGCACCGTCATGGACATCGTGCCGACTGTGCTCGAGCTCGCGAATCTCCAACACCCCGCCACATACCAAGGGCGCGCGATCGCGCCTCTCCGCGGCCGTAGCTGGACGGATTTCCTAGCTTCCATCACCACCTCGAACTCAAATTCAAATTCAAGCGAGAATGAGGGCAAAGAAAAACTTGAAATCCACCCGCCGGACTACGTCGTCGGTTTCGAGATCCGGGGCTCCGGCGCAGTGCGCAGGGGGGACTGGAAGATCACGTTCGTGCCGGCGCCGAAAGGGCCACATAGATGGGAACTATTCAACATGAAAGCGGATCCGGGGGAAACAAACGATTTGTCTGAGAAATTTCCGGGGGTTATGAAGGAGTTGTTGGCGCTTTGGGACGAGTATAAGAATGAAGTCGGGTCGGTGGGCGTCGCGGACGAGTGGCCGGAGTTCCACCAGGGGGATAAATCGACGACACTCGCGGACGAGATGGAGGATCCGTATTCGTGGATCAAATATATAGGTAGGCCGGAGATTACGCCTGAGAGGATTAGGCCTTTGCTTCCTCCTGTTGTGAAGTGAGGAAGGGGGGGGGAGGAATGGGAGAATATAGAAATATACTGAGTTTGAAGACTACTATCATTTTCTTGTTGTCTCATAAGGGTCATAACCGGGAGAGAGACTTCACATTTCAACATTTGTATGCGATAATGAGGATCTACAGGAAATGTTACGTCAAAATATCCAATACAACGGGAATGCTACTAATAGATGCAGAAGTGGGTGGTATTACATTAGGGGTGAAGCTTTACTGACGGGATGGGAAGCAAAAAGCTTCCTGCTTCGGACCATGCCACCCAGTCATTGGCGATTTTGGAATCGGGGTTACACGTCTATCATGAATGAGTTGTGAGTGAGTTAGAATACTTCATGAAACGAAGTACAGAGTGGCCAGAACGCAACGCTTTGGTTGCATGTTCGGAGCTGATTGCATCGACCGAAACTCGTAGACTTCCTATTGTGCGACCTGTGAGGACACGTTGGGAATAGCGACGACTAATATGCTATGATAATTTTCGGCACCACAGTGAAGTTGAAAGCTTCATTTATTGATGCTTTTAATTAATACTAATTTGTATCAAGCATCACAGCAAGGCCCCCAAAACACCTAAAGTCGTCTTGTGCGCCTATGCCCAATGAATTGGCCCAACAAGTGGCCAGGGGTATCATGCTGTCTCTATTCCTCTATAGCATAAAAAAGTATTATTCCGCCTTACTCTTCTTTGCGGCATGTTTCTCGGCCTCTGAGGCCTTAGCCGCAGCGGCCGCCAGCTTTTTCTTCTTGATACCCTGCAGCATATCTCTCTTCTCCTGCTTCCGCGTCGCCTTATCGACGCTGCCGATGACCTTGCTCTCTTGTCTGCAAGGCCATTTTTCGGATGCAGCAGCTTCTTGCTCTTCCGACCACTCCTGGGGAAGCACGGCGAAGACGAGATACGAGGTATGTGTCTTGATCTCGGCTTCGGTGCGGTGGATCAGCCTTCCGGCCATCCATGGCTTCACTGTGGACGTGTTGTCCGGGTCAGTTTCGCCCTCCGCGCCATCCTTACAATCCTTCTCCGCGTCGATGTCTTCCATATTGACATCCGCATCCGGCTTGTTTTCGTAATGTTCCTTGAACTTGGTATCAATTCGTTTGAGCCTCTTCACGGCTTCTTCCACATTGCGCGGCGTTTGGTTGGCGCCTCGCTCTGAAGGCATGTCGAGCCCAACTTTTTCACGTAAAACGTTTATTCTCCTGTTGGCCACTTCTACCATTTCGATTTCCATCCAACCCAGACGACGCATTATTTCGATAGTTTTGATGACTTGTTCGATACACGGGGAGAATGTACAGATATGCACGGTTCGATCAGGATCGAGTGGAGATTTCCAATCGGATGATGCCTCTTTGATTGGGTCCAAACCACCACTGGCCAGCAGATCAGGAGTCGGTCTCCTGCGGGAGAGGTGAGGTAGAGCTTGCCAAGGTGCCGGCACATCTAAGAAAACACACTCCGCTCCTGGGCTCTCGCCGTCAACTAGAAAGCCGTCCTCATAGACATTCCGATGAGTAACCTGGACAAGTCCATCTAACAGGTGATCATGGACCTCCTCCTTCATCTTCTGAAATCGATCGGGGTTGAATTCGAAGCTCCAAACTTTGCCTTTCTTGTCTTCGAGTCCCTCTGGATATCCGTTGTAAACCGCCCGTGCCGAAGCATGTGTGAAACTCCCACTTCCTGAGCCAGCCTCAATTAGTTGGACGCCTGGACGGGCGCGTATCCGATGTAGAATGTAGCTGTAATCAGGCGTGTAGACGACTTGGGTGCGGTGCGGTAAACTCGATGTCCAGATCTCGGGGGTCGGTGGGAGAATATGTATAAAGCCTGTGGGTGCGGTTTGGACGTCTTTTGTATTGCTGGTGCTCGATGCGACGGCTTCCGTATCATTATCATTTGGGGTGGTCCCGACTTCGACTTCGACTTCAGCATCGTCGACATTCGCCAGCTTTCGTTTCCTACCCCTCGAGCCGGTATCAACGATGGAGGCGCGAATCTGTGAGCCCCACGATTGGCCGATGAGTGTTGAGTGAGGAAAGGAGCCGAATCGCGTGTTTATAACAGCGCCTTCGGAATAGCCATCGACCGTGCCGGTACTTTGCTGCAGGTAGACGGGTTGAACATTGTCGCGTGAGAGATGAACGAGCGCAAGGGCGCCGGGTGTGGTCAGCGGACCCGGGTCGAGAAAAGGAGAAACTGTCATTTCTTGGATGTGTCGTATCGTATTATATACCGGCTTGGATCTTCCTATGCGTATACATATAACAATAGCGATTGTTAATGTTTTCAATTCACTGTATAGCCACCTTGTTGTGATATTTGTTTAGTGTCAAGCCAGTAATCAAGACGGAGCCAGCTTGGTACCAGGATTGGAGCAGGTATTATCAAGAATTTTTCCCCAATAGAAGGAAGGAATCGGTTGCGCAGCGCACTAGTGGCGGGGTACAGCAGATAGTGCAGCAGCATTGCAGGTAAATAGAGGGGTTGACATGAGCTGGAAGCTGCCACTAGCGCATCGTTGCGCCCACCTGAAATCTAAAACGCAAGGCCGTCCAGGGCAAAAGCCAATCGCGCAAGCACCCGTACGCCGTACTTGTTCTCGGCTGCTGTGACCCCGTCTTCCCAACTGTCACAACTGTCAGCTTGCTGTGACTCAACCGCGTTGCGACATCGACTCATCCCGCGGCCCTGTACGCCACGTTTCCTCTCCTTGGGAATATCACCCTCCGCTCTCGCACTCGCCCTGTGATCGCATTCTTCCTGTCTCTCTTTTTCTCCTTTTCCCCACTGAGTTCTCTTCGTCTTGATGAACATTCTCTCTCCTCGACTAGGCATACTTCGATTTTCCACCATATTGCGACAGCATCGAGTTCTGGTTGTTCGAAATCTAGCGACAAGTCCAGCGACACGAGTCTCCATGGACGGGCTCAAAGTCCACAACTCCCTAAGGCCAGGGCCGCCCATGCCCTTTGCGCCGATCGAAAAAGGGAAATTATCTTGGTATGCCTGCGGTCCAACTGTCTATGACCACAGTCATCTAGGCCATGCGCGCAACTATGTCTCGACAGATATCATCCGGCGCATACTGCTTCACTACTACGGCTTCAATATCAACTTTGTCATGAACTTCACAGGTGTGCCCTCAATGTCCTTAAGCTTGTCCGCAGAGTATGCGTCTGTCTGAACTCAAAAAAGACTAATTCTTCCTTCTGTGCAGATATCGATGACAAGGTGTGCCTTCACGTTGTAGACAGCAGTTCTCCTTAGTCGCGAAGCTCATATTCCATACACAGATCATACTTAAAGCACGGAGGCAGCGCCTCTTCGAAATTGAAAAGAAGAAACAATATACCGAGACTAAGCTTACTGAGCTGGGCATGGCCGCCTTCAGGGCATATGCGAAGAGCAATTTACCCAAGATTATCGAAAGCGACGACCCGCTAGATTTAGAGAACTACGCATCTCGGAGAGATACCGCATACGGACACGTACTACTAGCCGGAGGGACATTAACTGGCGAAGGCAAACCCGGCGATGATGAGGCAAAACTAAAAATGCACGCCAATAATATGAACGCTGCTGTCGCTGCTATCGGGAGCAGTCAAGTATTTTCGGGCGCCGAAGAGATCCTGTTACCATATTTCGATTCTCTCTACAAAGAATCTTTAGACACGAGCGATCAAACCATATTCACGTCGCTTACGCAATTGATGGAAAATAGTTTTACGGAGGATATGGATAATCTCAACGTCCTTCGCCCCGATGTGGTGACGAGGGTAACGGAGTACGTGCCACAAATCGCCAGCTTTGTGGAGAGGGTTGTAGAAAAGGGGTTTGCCTACGAGGCCGAAGGCTCTGTCTACTTTGATATTGCGGCTTTTGAAAAAGCTGGCAACACATACGCACGCTTACGGCCAGAAAGTCGGAATGACAAGGTTCTCCAGGAGGAAGGTGAAGGTTCTCTAGGCAAGAGCCTCAGTGGCAAGAAAGGCCCGGGCGACTTTGCGCTGTGGAAGAAATCGAAGCCCGGTGAACCTTACTGGCCCAGTAAATGGGGCAATGGACGCCCTGGTTGGCACATGTATGTATTTTTATGCTTTGCCCGTGTTAACTCCTGTTACATCGTGGAAACATCTTCCAATGCTGACATTTTTGTTCCTAGTGAATGCTCAGTGATGGCATCCGACGTCCTGGGGCCGCGCATGGATCTTCATTCTGGTGGCATAGACCTTGCTTTTCCACATCATGATAATGAACTGGCGCAGAGCGAGGCTTATTTCTGCGAGCATGGCCACGAGCATACCTGGGTGAATTACTTCTTGCATATGGGGTACGTTCTTCTCCTATTGCTTTATCTCATGATAGTAGAGCTCCATGTTGCGATCATGGTCGACGAAGATGAAATTGACGAGCGCTTTCGAACCCCAACTAACTATTTGACAGTCACTTGTCTATATCTGGATCAAAAATGTCCAAATCCCTGAAGAATTTCCAAACTATTAAAGACGCTCTTGCGTCAACATACACTGCCAGATCCTTGCGTATCGTCTTTTTACACGGAAGGTGGAACGATGGCGTAGAAATCACACCGAGTATGCGAGCACAAGCAGATGGCTGGGAGACTACTGTCAATGTAAGTTGATTATGCGCGGCGATACGGCTGGACTTCATGCGCTAATAATTCTAGAACTTCTTCACTAATGTGAAGTCCCTCTTGGTCGAAGCTAATAATGGAACAACTACTATTCAAAATGGAGTTGGAGAACTTTCTATCACTGAGAACACACCTAAGGAGGGACTTCTTGCTGAGCTGGCACAAGCTAAAGAGGACGTTAGTGCTGCGCTGAGCAATTCATTTGATACCCCGCAGGTGATACGAGTGATTGCAGATATCATCCGCAAAGCTAATATCCATATCGGTGCCCCCGACGGCGAACGAGACTTGGCAGCAGTTGAGTCCATCGCCAGATGGGTCACTAAAATTGTTGGCATCCTAGGTCTGGATGCCAACGCGAGACCACCCTATGACGGACTTGGGTGGGCTTCTTTGGCTGCTGCTGACGTAGATCCAACTACGGCCGTGCGGCCTTACGGGATAGCATACTACTGTATCCTCTCGGATGCAAAATCCCTTGATATTCCTGCTTCAGAAACATGGACGGGTCTATTAAATCAATTACCTGGACCTGAATTCAATGCACTGGTGGAATCTGGCGTCCGAGACCCTGAAAAACTAGGCTTACCATATGTTCGCGCTATTTCCAAATTGCGCGATGAACTTCGGCGGCTAGTACCCTCAGCATCGCCTGAACTCAAAAAATCCATCCTTGAGCTCAGCGATCGCATACGAGACTATGACCTAACCAACATTGGCGTTTACCTCGATGACCGACCAGACGGCCAGGCCTCACTGATCAAGTTCATCCCCGCGGCCGAGCTCATCGCCGCGAGAGACGAGAAAGCAGCTAAAGAGGCAGAAAAGGCCAAGGCCAAAGAACAAGCAAGGCTGGCGCGTGAGAAAGCCGAGGCGGAGAAGTGGGAAAAGGCAAAGGTCGCGCCCCAGGACATGTTCAAGGCTGATGAGCGCTACAGCGAATGGGATGGTGAGGGCATGCCGACCAAGCTGAAGGACGGCAGTGAGGTGCCCAAGGCGCAGCTGAAGAAGCTGAAGAAGGAGTGGGATAGACAGAATAAGGTGCATGGCGAGTATGTCACTAAGTTCGGGGGTTCGTAAAAGCGTCCAATGTTTGAGCGGAGAATAGAAGATCAATTGAATTACTATCATCTTTGCTACAAGAGCCACAGCGTCGGCGCATAGAGATGTTTAATGACCAGTATGCTCATGACTGCTGCAGATAAATCTAAAACAAAAACTTGTCCACTAACCTAGCATATAGTCGGTATGAGTATTCTCCCAAGCCGACTCTCCAGATAATTAGAAAACCTTCCAAGGACCAAAGTAGGGTCAACCCGAAAGTCCAAAGTACGCAAAATCTCACCAAAACTCGTTTCGACGCTATAGCAGAAGAGGTTTCGCGGATCCACGAACCTTTCTACTTAGGCTATAGTTCCTCTATCGTACCGATATTTTAACAGATTTAAACACATCTGATTAGCTATCCTCGAACTTAGTAACTTTAGCGTCGAAACGAGTTTTGCGATATTTTGCGGTCACTGTGACTTATAAGTCAGCATGCCCCGGCAGTGGGCTATTAGGACCGTCCGCCAACTTACGAATTCTACGAGGTTCACTTTTATCATGCGCAAGTCAACAGCAATATCTGACATTAGAATACTTTGATAATCTCGATTGATTAAAGCATTGTAATTCCGAACGAATACATGACTATAATGAACGGTAATTTCGATCTATTCGCATTACTTGCTTACGTTGTCGAAACGGTCTTAATTAATGACACAGATCCCCCGCGCGCCCAGTCCCTTGCGGGGGTCATAACAAGCATTGCCAAGACGGGAGGCAGACTTGGCAACCGGCCGTATCTGCTGTAAATCGACGTAGTAGTCCAGAGCATCGGAACGATGCATGTGGCTCTGATCTGATCAGATCTGACCTGACCTGGCTATATCACTACAGACATATACCGTAGATGAAGCAGTGTAATGGAGCGTGGTGTTATTCTACGTAAATGGCTTGCCAGCAGGTAGGAAGCGGCAGCAGGGCACGTCATAGTGGCAAGATTTTTCAGGCAGGAAGATATTTCTAGTTATGCTACTGACTTAGCACTCGGTAGTCGGCACATCGGAAATATTCCGAGGCATTGGAGAACTGTCGGACTTCCTAAGAATCATACTATTTCCCCTCTGGCGCAATACTACTAGAATTCGGTACCAGTGCTTTTGTAGGCTGAATAGTGAATACCAAAGAGTTGCTCTGTTTACACACTTCTTCGCTATTATTTCATCATACGAAGTATTTGTATGTACAATTAATGGCGATGCCCGAGAATCCTCTGTATACAAGTGCGGAGCGCACATAACAGCATAAAGACTTAGACAATCCATCAGCACTAAGCGTCAAGTCCCTGGCCTCCGCGAAAACGCATCTACCAGGCCCTCCCACTATTGGCTTTTAGCGCCTGTCTACTGTAGACCCTGAGATCGCGCAATGGATACTGCGCAGTACATACCCCTACGCTATCGTCATCGTCCCCTGTGACGTTTTGAGGCATCTAGGCCATCCAGGCCAGCCTTAGACCCCAGAACCGGCACTTCGGCATGCCAGCACAGCACAGCGCTTCCCAACGATTGGATAGTAAGGCCCATAGCCGATAGTACAATACATTACGATATGAATCGTGGCGGCTGAAACGGCGGGGGCAAGAGCCCAGCTTTCAAACTTTCGCCCGCGCGCTGCCTAGCCTCGATTAGTGCCTCCCCTCCCTCTCATCGTTGCCGACGACCAGGGGCTGAGCAGGTTAAGTCAGGCCAAAGCCGGCCAGCGCGGCAGAGGTGAGGCCCTGTGATTGGCCCCGGGAATGCGATAGCTCAGGGGAAGTGGCTGGACTTCCTTGCAGAAATACGTACGTTTGTTCAATGCAACTCGGCTGGGTTGGATTAGGATGGATTGGGTGTCGTCATCCGGAGGGCTGGTGCCACTTTGACGTACGTTTGTATGTGGAGGGGAGGGCGGGATTATACGCAGATTGAAGTATGACTTTGGGATAGATTTATATATATAGGGTTCTTGTGTCGGCCTCTCTCTCTGCCCTTTCCGCTTTGTGTTTCATACATACAACAAGAAGAATCTTTACGACCAAGACCTAAGCCTTCATCCGAGAACATCTCATACTACCTTCTCCAAACGTTTTCGTTATAAATAATCCAACATGTGGGGATTTGGTATGTCTACCCATATTACCTACCATGTCTCTGTAGTGATGCTAATATGAACCACTCGACTTGCAGACGAATCTCGCGACAAGCGCGACGAGATCTACAACTACCAAGGGGAGCCGCACGAGTCGCACATCAGCCATGAGCTCATTGGCGGCGGCGCGGCCTTCGAGGCCATGAAGCTGTTCGAAGACCGTCAGCGAAAAGAAGGTATGTGAGATCCATTTACCTCTTCACCGCGAATTTTTAAGCACCATACGCACACACAAACACACACATGTCTATCTCACGACACATTCTTTGGCCTCATTTGTATCACATAGACACGGCCGCTACTTGGAAATATTCCCGCTAACACAACAAACAGGCAAGACCGTCAGCCACGGTTTCGCCAAGGAGGTGATAGCAGGCATCGCCGGCGCCGAGGTCGACAAGCTCTTTGAGACCAAGGGCCTCGACGCCTGGGATCGCGAGAAGGCCAAGCACCACGCCAAGCAACAGGCAGAGCACTTGTACGACCAGCAGTACGGTCAGCAGGACCAGTACGATCCGTAAGTCAAACTGTCTACCCATTTAATCATCTAGCCATACCTATAGCTATTTGAATTTCTGTTTGAAAAGAGAATAGAATGCTGACGTGGGGTGGGTGGTGTATAGCTACAACTCCGAGCCTCACGAGTCTATGAGATATTAGATTGGAGATGGGGTGTGAAAGGATGGTGTTTTGCAGCGCTCAATTAGTTAAGAAATAGACCAATAATTGAATATTTTGGTTCAATGCAGCCGTATCCAATATGTACTCGATGTGATATCCACCGATGGATTTTCATGTCACGCCGAATGGGGCATAGGAGCACACTCGGAACGTTAGCCTTGGATGATGCCAGTCCAAAGAATTTGGATTTGTCTTCCATCACCAATATTCGACCATTTGTAACGAAGAAATCTCGTTGTGATATATCAACAACGCCTCCTCATTCATGCTCTGATATTGGCCAGCCTTCAAAAATGAACGGCATGATCCACACCCTGTAAGGACGTAACATGAGAAAGGACCCGGTCTATTCTCTATGACGGGGACATGATACCTAAGCCATTTTTTATACCGCCATATCCGTTGCGGCGATGGCATATTCAAGTTGCCCAAGAGTCAGTCGCTCCGAAATACACATTCCCAGATCGGTGTTGCCGATACCGCCGTGATTCTCATTGTGTTCCCCCTAACGCCACGGATTCTCGAAGTAACGGCAGATTATTGGGGCTCATTTCATGTCGTCTGCCCCGTCCTGTTCCTGATGTTCTTCTTCTGGAGTAATCGGCTCGTTAAGGACTCCTCCCCCTTCGTACTAGTATTCAGTGTTGCGTCCTCAATGCACTTAGAAAGCTGCTCTTATCTGCCACCACGGCCGCTTGCCCTCGCGCGGCTAACAGTAGCACGACCTCTTGCTAGACCGACACCACGACCTCGCGCATTGCGACTTCGGAACATAGGTGCGTTCCTAGACGAGAGACGATATGTCAGTAACTCTGCTACGCAAAAAGTGGGAGTCTCGATAACGCGAACTTTAACATATCTGGCACAATGAAGAACCGCACGTGGCTCCCGCGGATGTAGACTTGATCCAGATGGCTGACTCGGCCGTCTCGCGCCGTTACAGTGATGTCCTTGAGTTGTACGTTCATATTGTCTTCGGCTGTGGAGAGATGTGGTTAGCATGAATGCTTGGCTACAACGAGCAACGGAAGAACGACGGCACTAGGATGTCATAATAGCGCATCATTGGACCGAGATCCCTACCTTCAAGAAGCTTGCCACGGTATGTCTGGCCGGACGTGATTTCGAGGGTGACGATGTGGCCCTGCGCCTCGTTCAGGAGTTTGATGGGAATGCCGATTGTGGACGTCATTATTGCTGTATAAATCGCACGCCGCGGTAAGAGTACTGAGTGGTGGTAGTCGTACGTACGGTCGACGGGTCGAGGGTTCGAGGGTCGGAGAGTCGAGCCGGCGCCAGATATAAGTGTTTAATGGTTGAAGCTGGGAAGCCTGCCTACTTGCGATAAACAATTTAGATAAGTACCTGCCCAGCACAGCGCGCATCTTCACCTGCAATGTATGTACCGGTGTACTTCGTACCTTGCCTGAAATTGGCGAGCTTAAGTGGAGAAAGAATTTTCCGCATCTGGCTTGCTCAACTATGCATCTATGAAAGGATATCGCTAAAGCAAGTATTCCTCGATTTAGCAGTTCAGCATCCCAATACAGTTAGACTGGACCCCTGGTCAGAACCCCTCCAAACCCCAACATCGGACAGTGCCCCTCCATCGACCTAATCGTCGCGTTCAGAGCACAGGTGCAGCCAGACGAAATCGCTGCCGTGACTCACCTCCCATCTGCCCTGCCTCGCTCCTCTGCAGCAATTGGGGATTTGGAGCTCTCCACACCCCTCCAACCCGCTTTGTTGTCCCTATCGCATCTGCGTCACAGAGGAATATTTTCACTATGGCTTCACAACTAGAGGCGCCGACGGCTGAGGTCTCAGCTGTCGCCAACCCAGAAGTGGCCAATCCGGCGTCGACCAAGCAGACCGTTGATCCCTGGAACGTGTCCGGCGAGGTGGGCGAAGATGGCAAAGTCAAGGCCATTGATTATACGAAGCTAGTAGAGGAGTTCGGCACCAAGCTCATAGATCAGGAAATTCTCGACCGGTTCGAGCGCGTCACCGGTCACAAACCTCATCGCTTCCTCCGACGCCAGATCGTCTTCAGCCACAGAGACTTGGAGGTTATTCTCGACCGTCACGAGAAGGTATAGCACGATGCATCACTCCTCTAGCTACTAACACGATCGTCTAATTGTCCATATAGGGAGAGCCTTTCTTCTTGTATACTGGTCGTGGGCCCAGCAGCGATTCTATGCACATTGGCCACACGCAGATTTTTGACTTCTGCAAGTCAGTTATTCCTCACGTGCTTATGCATGTCGGACTATGTAGCTGACAGCGATCTGCTAGATGGTTACAAGATGTCTTTGACGTTCCCCTATGCGTCATGTTAACCGATGGTCCGTTATTCCGTAACACTGCTTGTTCATGAACTCCCTGAGTAGACTGACGTGGTCCCATTTAGACGAAAAATTCCTGTTTTCAGAGAAACGGACTGTCGAAGAAGTCATGGGTTACTCTCGTGACAATGCCAAAGACATCATCGCCATAGGCTTCGATCCTAATAAGACGTTTATCTTCTCTGATTACGAGTTCATGGGTGGTGCTTTCTACAGAAATGTCACTCGCTATTCGAAATTAGTTACTTATAACGTAGCCAAGGCCGTGTTTGGTTTCAATGAAAGGTTTAACTCCACAGCTTTTCTACCGTGTTACACATTACTAATCCAATCACAGCTCGAACATTGGCAAAATTCACTTTGCAAGCATACAGGGCAGCACTGCATTTGCTACAACATTTCCGCATATTTTCGGCGAGAACGAGAAGGAAACTGCGAAGATACCTGCTTTAATCCCCTGCGCCATCGACCAAGACCCCTATTTCCGTCTATCCCGTGACTGTGCCGGAAAATTAAGATACGCCAAGCCGTCGTTGATGCATGCGCGTTTCTTAGACGCGCTACAGGGCCCAGGTTCTAAGATGTCTGCCAGTATCGACACCTCAGCCATCTTCATGAAGGACTCGGCAAACCAGATCAAAAACAAAATCAATAAGTACGCCTTCTCTGGCGGGCAAGAAACAGCCGAAGAACAACGGGAATTGGGCGGTAATCCGGACGTCGATGTCGCTTACCAGTACCTACAATTCTTCATGGAAGATGACGAGGTTCGATTTCCCTAATGTCACGTATTATGTGTAGAAACTATATCTAACGATAACTAGGAACTAGCTAGGCTCGGCCAA
This sequence comes from Nemania sp. FL0916, assembly GCA_022578715.1. NCBI lineage: Eukaryota > Fungi > Ascomycota > Sordariomycetes > Xylariales > Xylariaceae > Nemania > Nemania sp. FL0916. Next base: position 52,803 of record MU390238.1, on the reverse strand, counting down.
GATTACAGAGATGGCAAACTCATGACTGGAGAGGTTCGTGTTATCCCCGATTCATTAGACTTGATGTCATCACTAACAACCAAATAGCTTAAAGCCATCTGCATCAAGCATTTACAGGAATACGTGGCCAACTTCCAAGAGCGGAGGACGAAATCCACAGATGAGGTGGTCAAGCTCTTCATGTCGGTCCGACCCCTGAAGTGGAATGGGAACCCTAAAGTACAGAAAATTGTGCCAATTGTGTCTGATCAAGCAGGCGACGGCGGCGATGGCAAGCTTTCCAAGAACCAGCTCAAGAAATTAGAGAAAGAGAAACAGATAGCGGCTAAGAAGGCGGCGAAAGCCGCCGAGAAAGAAGCTGCTTCAGCATCATAGATTCATAGAGATCTAGATCTGTGTAAATTAGACAAAAATCGGAAAATAAAAATGAATGAGTTCACATAGCTCCTTGAATCTCTTCGGCAATGCATCTTGATAATTGAAGCTATTTGTTGCATTATAGACACTGAGTGCTGTTACTCCAGAGTACGGATAGAAGAGGCGTTGCCATCCGAGGTGAGAGAACTTGTGTCTCCAGGGTATCATGGTGGAGTGCAAGCGGCCAAGCATCCGACTTGACAACTTTCTACTTTTGGTCGTACAGTTGTATAGTGTTTCACTCCTTTGCCGTCACACAGGGATTTCAATAATTTCTCCTCGAGCTTCAAACATTGTAGTGCTGTCCATGTAAGACCTGTTCCATCTCAAACCCCTTGACCTTCCACCCTGGTTTTCATTTTTCTAAATATTCTAATTCAGCATGGGAGAGAACTGAAGCCTTAACGGACCTAGATTCTATTATACAACTCTGTTACACTGATACTCAACAAGAGATTTACATGCGGCGCAATAAAGCCCTCCTCATGGCATTTCATATTGAGCTAATGACTAATAGTAACCTTTTGCTAGACGAGTAGAAATCAACACACGAGGCTGCCAAAGTAGAATCGAGAAATTCATATGACTGCAAGAAGCAAAAGCCCAATATTGAAATGGGTAGATCGGAAGAGCCAACGCTATTTGCAATGTGTGTAAAGTAAACGGCAAGTTATTCATCGCTCCCCAGTTCCTGCATTTTCAAACGAGTGTATCCCAAAATACCTCTTGTAGAGCCTTACAAACACATCTTTATGGCGCGCGGTAGATCTTTGGGAGACCTTTTGCATGGCTCTGGTTGTCTCACGGGACTGGTATCGGAGCTAGTTCTGAGCGATATTGTTTCCGGACTGGGAACAGCTTTCTTTACGGGTGTTGCTGCTGTTGAGTCTGTATGCTCCGAGGTGCACTTACACTCGGAGGCCGGACCTTCTGGAAACTCTGTCAAGGGCAATACGGGAGTTCCAGCGGACTTTCTTCGATCCGACATTCTCTTGAAGAACGAAAATTTTCTCTTCCATTGCATCATGTCCATGAAGACTTTGCGGAGAACAGGCATGCAAGAGGCTATAATCGACCAGCTGGGTTCGAAGTAATTGAAGAAATAGCCTCCTACTGCGTAAACTATTCGTAATGTTAGGACCTACGCTGATGTGCCTGTGTACGCTGTGTATTAAGTATAGGAAGCGCATAACAACTTACATGGCTGATGGGTGTAGGTTTCGTTTGCTAATTTCAATAATTTTTCCAATCGAAGCAGACCAGAGACCAGGGATCTGTGTACGAATCAGTACGCCGTTGATTTCATGGGGTCAGGTCATAGAACTCACAGCACACCAAAGCTCATCGCAATACCTAACCCAATTTTCTCAAATCGTTCAAGCCGGAGTGACCGCACGATCTTCCAAGGCAAGAAAGTGAAATACGCGTCCAGGGCACAGGAGAGGACTAGTAATCGTAAGCACTCGCCTTGTTCATTTCCGTGCAACACAAGAAATACCCTGAACGGCAAGTCGAAAAGATCTGATTGATTCGAAAGAAAAGCAAACGTCTATAGAAGCTTGCACTCGATAGGGCTCAGGAGGTCCATTGCAGTCTTGTACCCAGTAACTGTATGCCTGGACAGCGTACAAGACGTTAATTGCGAAGATAGACAGACCGATACTGCACTTCCACCAGCGACTTGTCAGCCGCATAAATATGATTGCCAAGGATGTTTTGCTGAAAGCCAAGGCCAGTGAATTGAAAAAGCCCATTACGCTGCCCGTCACTAAGATTATTGTTTAGCAGTGTTTCTGGAATGTACGGATATAATCATTCAGCCAATTCAAAGGGTTTCAAAAATGATTTCCAACAAAGGTGAGAGAAATGGAAGCAATAATAAGCTGCCGAGAAGAACTTACAGACCATATGCGTAGACGCAGTAGTCGTAACATTAGGTTCCAACTTGTAGGGCAACCACTCGTGAATTGCCACCGCGTTCGCAACAAGACACGCCTTTGGCGCGGTCGTCAGTGCTTCTTCCAAAACAAGTGTTTACCCCTCTTCTTAAGAGTTAGTTTAGACGCGAAGACTTACCAAGGCGGCTATGAGGAAATAGTCCTCGGACCATAGACGCTGGCGTCCCCGAGCGATGTGGTAGTAGATGCGCAGAATGACCAGACCGGCGGCAAACGCGAGAATAAGCCAAACAGCCATCTCCATGTTGCCGCTATTCCCTGATTTACTACGCGGGGTTTCGACATCTGGAGCCACGTACGGATGCATATCCGTGGTCCAATTCAAGCCTCCCATGTTGAATTGCGCTTGACGTCTGAGATGGAGGACTATAGGGCGGCCAAATTCATTGAGTTTCGTGATGTAGAAATGATGAGTAATGATGGTTGGTAAGGAGCTTATTGGAACGGCTGTTAGAATCAGAAGGTCTGTTTAAGTAGGGAGCAAGTGCAGGTAGGAAGCCCTAGGGGCTACCTATTCCATGATGTTGGGAAGGGGCGAAGGGCTTTGCACGGCTTGACTTGTTACCAATGGCGAAGTTACGACCCACATGAAAGAGTTAAACACAGAGCTTTGACTCGATATTACTAGACTAGGACCAACGTCCAGCTGGTCTGAAGTTTGCTTCCCGCATTGTAAGTTAGCAAACTCGAACTGTAGTCCGCATTTGCTGGCTTACAGCAACCACTATCAAGAAGTACCGGCCCCAATATGTAAATGATTCGCCAGATGCCAAAATTTTTGTAATCTGTTTTCTCGTAGCCCATTTGTAGTAGTGGACAAACTTATGCTGTGCCCAGTGGGCCTGTGTCAAAACTAGTAATTATAAGAGGGAGAATAGTTAAAGTAGCCAACTTGAACACAAAGCGCATTAACGTTGAGCGAAATGATTCTAGGAAAAATACCCGAGCTGCAAACCTCGGGTAGAATTTGTCTACCGAAAGCAGACAATCTGCCGATGCAACTTACCTAACGTGCGTCTGTGGTATCGCTATCGGTACTATCTTGGTGTGTCACGTACCGTCCAGGCCGCGGGCATTACGGGTACTTGCGCAGCTTCGCCTTCTCCTCCGCCTCTTACCTTGACGGCAGAAGCAAGTTCCTTAGCAGAGCTCGGGGCCCCGAACCGGCACTTAGTCCACCCTAAGGTTGTCCTACCACGCCAAGTTCGCACTGCCGAGAGACTGCTCGTGAGATATAGTTGCATATACGAGAAAACACTCAATATTCATAGGTCCGAAATCTCTATAGCTCAATCACTAGAGGCTCTGTTTACATCGAGATCTTGTAGTACGTGCTCAGGTGAGCTCAGGCTACAGACTGATTTACAAGACTGTGATTGTACGTTTCATGTTATTTCCGATGCGCAACGATTCAAAGTACTTCGTTGTAATCCCAACGTCAAAATAAGAGTCGGCCGTACATAAGAAAACAGCGAGTTTCAGGTCGTCGTCCAAAGGTGCAAGTCTGATTACCTAATATCGCGAACACCTGAAACCATTGATCTCGGCCGAGAACCATCATCACCACCTCCACGTTCCCGTTCACACGTAAATCTGGGGAGACCCTGCTGAACGTCAAGTTTAATTCATCTTATATGTTTGCGCATATTTCGTACAATGTAAGATGACAACCTGAATATGAATTTGGAAGATGTCTAAATGATATATACTATTATCTTTCGAAGATGAGTCACTCACTTCTGGCATTTATCTGGGGTAAGAAGTAGCAGAGAGACAACGCTGTCGGCAATTTCTGTAGAGAAACGAACTGTTAAACTCATGCTACAATCCGCTTGGGTTAGCCCAGCATTAGCCTGCCGTATGGCTCAAACTAGTGTGATAATTACTACCTTCAACTGTAAATACCTGCCCCTTGTATGCTCCAGCAGCTTGCAAAGCCAGCGGTAAGTATTTACAGTTTAACGAGTTCATTTTACACAAAATACAGTCACTACCAAAGTGCAGACAATGCTCAATATCGTACAAGAGCTATACTACACGATATTAACACTATAAGGTCAGACTGCGGTTATCGACAACGCGGTACTGTTCTCATCAATCTAGATATTGCTCTCATGCCACGGGGGACAACACTTCCAGGACTTATAAGTATGTGCTAGGCTTCTGACATGCAGGTAGCGGCAGATAGGTAGTACCTACCTACCATCTCGAATCGGGGATGTCGATGCCTTTGAAAAGCAGGGCAGGTGCGAAACACTCCTTGGCAACAGGACAGGGAAAATAAGGGACAGAGCAAATCATATAATCAATGCTTATCACACACCACGATCTGCTGACACGTATTATTCGTCCTGTGTGTAAGGAGCTTCAGCCAGGTCATCTCGTCCTACGCAACTACCATCTTGACTGGTTTCTCCACCTGCCGGTGGGCATCACGGTGTAACCGTAATGCCTGATAAGGCTAAGGGCCAAACCTTAATGATATCAGATGACTGCGTGTTCAATTCGCGTTCTTTGTCGGCCGTAGCCTTGAAAAGGGCCCGGCCCAGCGTTCCTACAGCAGTCGCGTTGAGTGTTCTTTTCCTTAATTGCTTGTACGCCGTGACGCGACATTTTCCGCTCAGACCATGATCCGCCAACCGGCACGGTCTCTGCGGGCAGCAGACGGAAGGCCGTTAGATAACAACGAAAGCCAAGATAGCCAGGAGAAATTACTCTTTCTGATACAGGAGCACGGTATTGGCGTGGTAAGTGGCGGGCATGTGCATCATCGGCCTTCCCTGTCCCGGCCAATGGTGGCTGACAGAGAGTTCCTTTTTCTTTACGCTAGACCACGAACACGCGGCGTCCCGACAGCGAACACAACGGAAATAACGAACATCGGCAGCTCATCCAAGGTATGGCTGCAGAATTGATTTTCGATTGAAGATGCGATTGAGCTTTTCCTGATAATATGTCTGTACAAGCAGGCTCGGCCGTCGCATCGAATTCGCACGTGGCCGCAGCGTGGCGGGAACCCCAGGTAAGTCATTATAAGTGGTGTGTGCGTAAGATGATCAATCCAAGCAACAACAACCAAGCACGGACCTTTGCCACTAGACTGGTAATGGGTAATGGGTATATTATTGTTTGCCGCTACAGGGATGGCACTGATGACGAAATGCGAAATTGCAGCATCGCGACGACGCGTCCGACCCGGCCGGGCATGAGCACAAACCAAATACCGACCGTTATCTAGAGAACGACGCTGCTGTCGCTGCGTTTGCACCCTCCACGGACGATTCGAACCAACAACTCCGCTCAACTAGACATTCCGCGCCTCCTTCATCGGCTGCATCCGTCTTCGAGAGGCCTGCCCGGCCTATCCCACGCGATGCTCGCCCAGCGAACCGATCAACCAAACCGCCCGTACGCGACGATGCTACATCCCGGCCTCTCTCATCCGCAGCGCCGTTGAAGTCGTCGAAGCCGTTGAGACACCGCACCCGCGCCATGTCCTCCCAATCGACCACACAGCCCAACGAGGGGCGTAGCTACGAGCAGTATGCTCGGGAGGGCTCGCAGCCCTCGTCACCGCCGGCCACCTTCGCCGACGAACATCGCACGCTCCAGGAGGGCGATACAGGCTACGTCAATTTCAAGTATCCGTTTGACTTGCCCGATACCCTCCCAGCCGAGCCTGAGACGCCGTTCCCTCGAGACAAAGAGCCTGCCGAGCTACGGGATCGAACGCAATCCACTTCGCAAACAGCGACGACGACGCGGCTCAACCACTTCGCACTAGAAACGCCCGCACCGCTTCCCAAGCCCTTCCTCGCCGGTGGTAATGGACATGTTATGCCGGCGTCCCAATTGTTCGGCCAGACCCAACCGACTTCAGCGCTTCGAAAAGCGAGCCCGACTTCATCTCGCCCATCTCCGAATGTCTTTGCGAATAACGTGACATCTCCCACAAACCCTACCTCGTCGCCATTGAAAAACCGCGGTTTCGGTAACGACCGACTTACCACCTACTCACCGACCTCCCCCGCCTCTCCTCCGCGTTCATCCCGGCCAGTAGACAGTAGAGCGTCCCAATCACCGAGTCCAGCTGATGCAACAACAGCGCGTGAAGAGCTAGACGAAGATGGATTGGACAAGGCACCACTCCCTAGACTGAGTTCTCGAAGAGATAGAGCCGGGTTAGAGCCTATCGATGAATATCGCCCCTACCAAAAGCGGTCCTCGGGTGATAGCACCGCGAAATTGGCGAGCCAGTACAGTCAAGATTCCGATTTCGAGCGCGATGAGGCCGAGCTCCGCCGCCAGCGTGCGAGGTCGAACAAAGAAAGAGCGTCAAAATCATTCCCCGAAATCAGTGTCTCTCTTCCCAGTTCGGCCAAAGCGAAGGTGGAAGTGCCGTCCACAAATCGGGCGAGACGCTCCAGGAATCTCGTACGCACGCAATCTGAACAACATCCTGCCCGAGGCTATGGTGAATCTACTGAGAACAACGGGTCGCAAGAGACCGTAGTAGACTCGCAGGATGCGATTGACCAACAAAAGTCGATGGATAGGAGCGATACTCTGGTCGGAGATCATAACCAGCCCGCCCATAAGGACCATACTCGGCCCTCAAGTGCCCCGGCAGAGAATACAGAGGACAGGGACATGATCCCAGAGACTAGTCCTGCATGTACCTTTACCGAACAACCGAAACTCATTCGGGACATTATGAGAGAAAATTCGAGCGGCTCAAGCGGGTTACTCCCGTTGTCTTATCCTATACCGTCCGTTGATAGTATGTTTGAATTCACAGACTCCTTAGACAAGCCGAATGGATCGGAACAAATTAGGACAGCAGCTCAGCACGCGGATAAAACCGCCGCAGGGCCAGCTGCCATTTTATCGTCGCCTTCTGTCGTACTGGCATCATCACCGCAAAGTTCCCGACGTCGATCTGATAGGCTCAACAAGACAAACACGCCGTCTTCAACGGCCCCTGAAAGACTCCTACCTGATCCTGGAACAAGCTCTTCTTCCTTGAGTGCGCTGTCATCAACCCCCGTCATTTCCTCCCCCTTCACATCAAATACCGAGAACGACCCTGATCCTCTAGGCGACTTCGTCGCTGCTTCTCCTGTAGTGAACAGAGAACATTCTCGAGGCCGTCCCTCATCCTCATTACCAGATCCATCTCCATCTTTGGCTAGACTCAAAACGATTGATAATCACAGAAAGGGTTCTAGAAAAGGATTGCGGCGCTTTTCACGACACAGTTCACTGTCATTAGATGAACTGGAGACATCCCCGACTTCAGCTGTACCAGAGACTACACGATCTGCTCCCCGCAAACCGCCTCGAAAGTCTGCTACATTGCGTGAATTTCAAGCTAGATGCGGCATATTCGAAGGCATGGTGTTTGCGATTTCCCTCCAAGATCGACAACAATCTCAACACAAGGGTAAAGACAAATCTCCGTCGAAAAGCAGTTTGGAGGACTCCATCCGACAGGAAGGGGGTACGATCCTCGACGATGGCTTCAACGATCTCTTCCAGTTTGATTCACTGCCAACTTCTGCGAAGGCATCATCATCAACTGTCTTATCAAGCTCACTGAAGCTCCTTGATAGTGAGATTGGATTCGCTGCGTTGATAGCCGACGGCCACTCGAGAAAGGTGAAATATATGCAAGCGCTTGCTTTGGGCATCCCCTGTTTAGCGCCAAAATGGATCACTGCCTGTGTAGTGAAGCAGAAAATAGTCGATTGGTCGTCATATCTCCTATGCTCGGGATCAAGTACACTGCTCGGGGATGCCATTCGATCGAGGAATTTGCAACCTTACGATGCCGCGACAATCAAATTTACGGACGTCATAGCACAGAGGCCTAAGCTTTTGGACCAATGCAGGATCATCCTAATCATGAAGAAGACAAAGAACGAAGAGAAAAGGCTGCCGTACGTTTTTCTGGCACAAGTCCTCGGCGCATCTCTGGTGCGTGTCCACAGTATCGAAGAAGCTCGAGCCAAGCTACGCGAGGCAGAGTCCGGCAACGAGGCCTTCGACTGGGTCTACGTGGACGACCACCTCCAAGACGCGCGAGTCGCTCTGTTCGGTCCCGGGCCGGGCGAAATAGCAGCAGCAGCTTCGAAGAAGCGAAAGCGCGCGAGCACAGGCACAGCTGAGCCGGATGACCACCCACCTCCCAAGCGGATTAGGACGCTGAACGACGAGTTGGTCATCCAGAGCCTGATCCTCGGAAGACTGATCGAGGAGGACGAGTGGGAGGACTAGAACTGGGACTAGGACTAGAAGAACAAACAGGAAGCCGGCTGTATATAGTCAAAGTGCTTGCCCTACTCTGTGTATAAGTAATTGGGAACACACACACACACACACTACGGACGGATTTGCATTTCACGGCGTATTACGAACCAACCTTAGGCTACGCATTTACAGGAGTGGAGTGGTTCTTCTCGTGGGAGGGGGCTGAAGATAGGATATTTCCCTGTTCATATTCGAGGGAGTGAGATTTGAAGTTGGGAGGCTTTAGAGATAGACTAATGATATCTATCGTCTATTGTCGAAATAGTAGCTGCACTGATCAGGCTTTGCCTAAGGCCGTTGACTGGCGAACAATGAGTTGACTGGCGAACAATGAGTTGACTGGCAAGAAAGATTGGCAACCTAGATTTACCGTAATAGACTGCTACTGGATTAGGAGTTCTATCTTGTATTATGAATTTCAGGTCAATCGTAGCAAGTCAATCGTAGCAATCGAAATGAAAACCCTGTGTTTTCGACGTTGCCAAATTAAAAAGAAAAATCGTCGTTTTGGGTGATGGGAACACCTTGTAAGGTAATAGCTCATCGCGCAGGTACATCAGTCCCGCGTGTTTGCCAACACCGCAAATAACGACCGGGGGATTTCTCTCAAAATGAAAGTTTGATCCCTTTGACATTTTATTAAACTGTACGAAGGGGTTGGTACAAGGCTATGTAGCGATCGCTTCTAGTGAGCTTGTTTAGCTCTGATGCAGCTGTATACCACAAGACTTGAGGACTTGGCGACTCTATGACAGCTGCACACACGGTCTCGCAGGTTCAGAAGGGTATACACATACCATGAATTCAAAAGTCTAATGCGCCGACGTGAAGATGTTTGGCAAGTAAGAGGGGTCTAGGCTTGGCGAAGGATCCTGTAAGCTGATTGAAATGCATGAGAAGGATTTCACGACAGCCCACGCTGACCGTCCGACTCGATATGAAGCCGGGCTACACTACCTTACACCCTGGGAGACATGGACTACACACCGATAGTTACTTGTCATTCCTCGCAAGTTCGCAACTAATCTGCCACTATTGGTGTATTCCAGTGCCAATTGGAGTAATGTAGCTGATTAACGATGGCCCTGTCGGATTGTCAGCGTTATAAAGACGATACTGCTCAGAGACCATGATACAGGGGTGGTATTCTGTAATGTCAGCTAGCTTATAAGAATCACCCGCCTTCGTTTCGAAGCGATCAAGGTCAGTTACCATTCATCATCTACTCTGAATAGTCCAAATCGCTGAAACACGTCTAAAGCTTGCGACAACGTTGTCGCATCCAAGTTCCGATATTGACGAATGACCGCCATGTCAGCTTTCAAAAACATACTTCTTATCGGCGCATCGGGCTTCATTGGCGGGTTCATTTTAGAGGCATTTAAGAGTGATGGAAGCTTCAACTTGGCCCTTCTTCAGCGAGCATCTTCTAAGTCTCGACTCCCAGGGCACCTGAAGATCATCACTATCGCCGACTCGTACCCCACAGAGGAACTCCTCGCCGCGTTCCAGGGCCAAGATGTCATCATTAATTGTATAGCAGGACTATCCGTAGGGGACCAATTTAGGATGATAGACGCGGCGATTGCCGCCAAGGTCCAGCGCTACATACCAAGCGAGTTCGGCTTGAACAACATGAACCCGAAAGCGCAGGCGCTCAACCCGGTCTTCGGTGTGAAAGGACAGATCCAGCGGTACTTGCGCGCAAAATCCGACGAGGGCCTTATCGAGTGGATGAGCATCACCAACGGCATCTGGCTCGAATGGGCAGTGGAGAACGGCTTCATGGGCTGGTTCTTCAAAGAGAAGAGATTCGTGCTCTGGGGCGACGGGACTGGGTACTTCTCATGCACAACCGTGCCGAACACGGCCGCGGGTCTCGTCCGAGCGCTGAAAATGCGCGATGAGACGAAGAACCGGAACATATTCCTGAGCGATTTCGCAACTACACAGAAGCAGTTGCTCGATGCGATTGAGAGGATCGAAGGGGTCCGATATAAGGTGGAGAGTATTGACGGCGAGAAAGTGATCGCCGAGAAACAAGAAGAGGTTAGGCGGGGAATTGAGTCTGCTGCGTCTATATACCCTCTTATTGAGGGCGGCTTTGCTACCGGAAAATACGGAGGTCATTTGGAGGAGGAGCCCGGAGTCGTCATTATGAATGAACGGTTTGGGCTTCCGAAGAAGACGCTGGATGAGGTTGTGGCGGCGGCATTGCGGATTGTGGGAGCTTCGACGTAAGCAGCTGTCTGTTCGAATATCTGAGGGGATACTCATTGAGCTATTCGCTTTCACTTCTACGTGAGATCCTCTAGATGTTGTGATTATCCCAGCTCAAATCAGTGTTCTTACGTGTTCTAGAGTTTTATACTACTCCATATTCTTTGTAGTTTTCGTGTGTATGTTTTAACGATCACAATGGGATCGATTAACAACTATACGAAGTAGCTGGTCTGCGATGTGTAAGGTCAGCTCCCACATCTCACAGGGACTTCTTCTAATGTTGTCCGCTCTCCAACAGGGGCCTAACTACGAAGCTTGCCCCCATATGAGTTGAATGACGAAGACATTGTAGATTCAAAAAGGTAAGCATTGGAGTTGAAAGCTACTATGTGATTTACTGTACGATAGAAAGCTTAATAACATATTAAGATAAACTTGTTATAACTTAGTAACTAAATTTAGTTGTTAATATATAGTATTATATTGTTGTTTTGTTATTAGTAGCGTAAATTTTATAAATATTATAAATAGTATAAATAGTAAGTGGTAATAGTAATTATATATTAGAAACCGTTTTTGGTTAAAACGTACAATATATTGTTATTTAAGTAATATTTCCGTTTAAATAATAAATATTTATTTTAAGTTTAAATAAGTTTAAAAAAGACTTTATTATATTTGTTCTGTTAAACCACTTATAATAAATTAATCTTTGTATAGTTGGACACACGAGATCGTTTGAATTAATCATTTTCTTTTTTAAGATTATATTAACTTAATATAACAAAACTACTTTATCACCTTATATATTTTCTTTTAAAAAAGAACTCGTGGCTGCGTACAAAACTTAATAAAACGAGTAATAACGATTTCGAGCAGAACTAAATTAAAAAAAAATTATTTTTATTATTGTAAAACTAACATAATTATATTAAAAATATTAAATTAAACCTTTATTAATAATCTAGTTTTAATAATAAGTTTAATTATTTATATAAAATATGTATTATATATATATAAAATATATAATCTTTTTTTAAAGTTATAATTATATTTTATAAAAATTATAAATAAATTTAATTATATTTAAACGAAACCGAATTTTAAATTTATAATCGACTTTGTATTTAGTTAGCTAGCTTTGGTTATAATATAATATAAAAGATTCTAAAATAGCAGATTTGTTTTTAAATATAGCGGTATATATGTACATTATAAAATAAAAGCAGTACTAACTATAAATTCACCCACTCCCTTACGACCCTTTTTAACAAAAGTAGTAAAAATACAGGAGTATAAAGGTTAAAAGTTTTTTATATCTATATATAAAAATCTATATAGTTATAGTTTTAGTATCCGTTTTCTTAAACAAGTTTATTTATTAAATATATTTACTAAATAGTATTTTATTATATCTCGCTGTTGAATTTTTTAAAATCTTATATAATGTTAAAATATTAATTATTAATAATTATTTTTAAAATAATAAAACTAAACAATATTAATTTACTTTATTATAACTAAGTTATATTTCGAAAAACATTTTTTAATAATTAAACGTCTTTATACGAAAGTTTAAATAATATTTTAAAGTTAATATAAGCTCGTTTTATTAAAATTTCAACTTCGTTTTATTTACTTTAAACGGACAATAAGAATCCTAAGTTTTATAATATATTAATTATTAATCGATAATTTATAATATTTTAAAAGCCGATCGCCTTTTTGTAATTTCGTAGTACCCGTACGTATATTACCTCGGCCTCCGCCAGTTTATTTTAATTAAAATAAAAGATCCCGAGGTTGTTAACTATATTAAACGTTGATATATATTCCGGGCCTTATACCTTCTTTTTACTTCGTAACGCCCGCACGTATATCGCCTCGGCCTCCGCCAGCTTACCTTAGTCAGAATAAAAAGCCCCGAGATTATAAAAAGCCTATTATATACCGTTATTACTATCTAATCTTATAACAAAGTATTTTATAACATAAAATAAAAGCTTATTTTAAAACGATTAAAACGGATGCTCTTCGTATAATAGAGCTCTTATAACTATATAAACTACTGTTACTCGAGCTAAATTATCTTCTAAATCCTTATTTAGCACGGAAACGGTCTAAAAATATATATAAACATATATACTATATTTTATTAATCCGACCGAGTCCGAAGCCAAAATGTACGGTTCGACAAACTTATAATTATACAACGTACTAATCGTTTAATTAAAATTTAGTTTATTAACTAACTCGTATATCTATATTAAACCGTCCGTATTATTAATTTAGAACAATTTAAACTAAATGTTTTTATTATTAAAATATACCTACTATTAGAACAAATAAACGGTAAATAGATATTATTTCTATATTTATATATATAAAAGCTGTTATATTAAACAAAATGTACGGTTTTAATATAAGTTTAAGTTCGGCGTATTTATATAAAATCTTATTTATAATTTTTTATAAAAACGAAAGTAATTAGTAAAACTAATTAGAACGCGTTATAAATATGTACTAATTATAATAAAAGTAAAAAAAAGTCTATTAAACTTTTTTATAAACTTTTTAATATTAATATCTATAATCGAATAATCGCGACCCGAAATCGTTACAAAAATTTAAAAACTATCGTGTATTAATTCGAGTTTTCTAACCCGAATACGATCACCTAAATTAACTTGTAAAGATCGCGTTATAACAATAATCGAGTTTTAATACGCTTTAAAAAAAATTAGCTAATATAAATTCCTTTGTTATTTATACTGTTTCTTATTTTCGGGTTATTATAATTATCGTATATAAAAAACCACCTAGTGTTGCCTAACAGGCTGAGCCAGGCTTGCACGGCTTCGGCCACCTTTTTATAATCTTGTTGTAAATCTAAAGTATTTAATCGGCTAGTATTAAAATATTACTACAATATCCGCCTCGCTACTTTAATAAAACTCTATTAAATAGATATTTTGTTTTTAATTTTAAGCTAGAATATAATAAAATAATCGTCCTTATACCGTTTTATATATATAACCGCGAGTTATATCTTGCCAATACTGCCGAGGCTGTAAAAAATAACAACGCGACAACTTCTATCCGACCTTAATTTTTCCCGTATTTCCGCCAATTCTTCGTCTCTTATAACAAAACGTTAAACTTTGGGAACGTCGGACAAGCTAAATATAATAAAAAAGTCTAAATATTAAACTCTTATTCTTATAAATTTCAAACTTATTATAAGAATATAATATTTTAAAATAATATTTACTTTTAATAGTTTTTTCGACCTCCTTTTATAATCGTTTTTACGCGTTTTGCTATCCTTTACTGTAGATTAACAATATATAAACGTCGAATATATTAAAAAGTAAGTACGCTATATCTTCCTTATACTTCGTTTAACGGCTACGAGTTTACGCTTTTCGCTCTATTATCGTGAAATCGGATAAAGGAGCCCCGCGGAAAACCCTTGCGGGAATATTTGTAATATCGCGTAATTAAAACTCTAAAGATTACTTATTACTAATCTAGATGCCTTCTTTAAAGTAAAACTCAACTATATTAAAAACAATAAGTTCTAACTTATCTAATAACTTTTAAAAGAATTTAATAAAATTTTCTTTAAATATTATATTTATATTTTAAAAAAAAGTTCTTTTTAACTTTTTATTTAAAATTTAATTTATTATAAGTGTTTTTACTACTAGTATCTAACTAGTTCTTGAAACACGGCTTAAGAATTTAACCCATAAGTAAATAATAATAAATAAATTAGAAAGTATTGTTATAATAGGTGTAATTTTTCTAAAACGATCTGCTAAGAAGGTCTTACATCTATTTTTAAAAGAAGGGAGCCAGGTCATATAAGGTGCAGATTACGTTATAGATACTTCTAAAAATCGTAAAAATCGCTACGCGCAACTTTAATACCAAAAAATAAAAATATAAATTAATATAAACCTCTACGACCTTCTATTAACAAAGTTATAAAAAAAGAAAGAAAAAAATAAAGAAAAATCAAAATAACATTATAATAAACCCGTCATATATTACCTAAAAGGTATAAACAATACGTTTAAAGTTTTTGATTTATAAGTAATAATAGGATTATTAGCGGGTGTCCGTTAGGGAGGTTTTATAGAAGCAGAGATTTAACTTGTAGAAGCAGAGATCTAATTAGCAGTCGTTTAATGAATATTATTGTATCAAATATGTAAAAAGTTGATAATTAAAGAACTAAAACGAGTAATTAAATATAAAAAAAATTATAAAACTATATAAACAACGGAAATAAATACAAAAAAAAGGTAATAAAAGGATCGAAAAAGTCGATATCGACTATATCGATCTAAAATAAGTAACTAGATTAATATTAACAAAAATAATCGACAAAAAAGAATATGTAATAACCGGTAGATAATCGTATGCGCTTTAAAACAGGACCGGTCCTAACCTTACCAGGTCGTACGCATCCTTAAGTGCCAAATCTCTTTCATAACAGATACGTAGTATTATATACATTCTTTAAAAAACCGGTAGATTTTGTAAAATAGGGTCTTTTTATAGATCCGAGTACTATAACAGCCCCAAACCCAAAAACCCAATTACTACAACCCTTCCCGAATTATAACCGAAGCCAATCTTTATAACCGTTAATAACGTTAATAATAATACAAAAAACAAAATAAAATAAATAAAAAGCCGGTAATCGGTCGGAAACTATAACATGTTATATTTATTCTAAATAATCCAAAATCTATTATAACTTAAAGTATAATTATAGTATTATATTTATTAAATTTAATCCGGATATAAAATTTAAAATAACAATTGGATTTTTTTTACTTTAATAACTAGATTAATACGGCCGATGTTAGTATCTAGATATAAGCTGGTATTTCCGAATAATATGATTTGTACTATAGTACCAAGTTTAAACGTTTGTTAAAAAGATCCCGTTACTATATCCTAAATCTTAATAATCTTATTACTTAACTTTGATATTAATAACTTTAAGTTATAAAAAAATACGACCGATTAAATTTAACCGTTATAACCTTTTAGTGTTTATTAAAAAGATCTTATTACCGTATTTTAAATTTTAATAATCTTATTATGTAACTTTGATACTAATAATTTCGAGTTATAAAAGAATACGACCGATTAAACTTAATCGCTATAACTTTTTAACGTTTATTAAAAGGATCCCGTTATTATATTTTAAATCTTAATAATCCTATTATCTAACCTTAATATTAATAACTTTAAGTTATAAAAAAATACGACCGATTAAACTTAATTGTTATAACTTTTTAACGTTTATTAAAAAATCCCGTTATTATATTTTAAATTTTAATAATCTTATTATTTGACCCCGATATTAATAATTTTAAGTTATAAAAGAATACAACTGATTAAACTTTACTATTATAACCTTTTAACGTTTATTAAAAAGATCCTGTTACTATATCCTAAATTTTAATAGTCTTATTATCTGACTTTGATATTAATAATTTCGAATTATAAAAAAATACGACTAATTAAACTTTATTATTATAACCTTTTAACATTTATTAAAAGGATCTTGTTACTGTATTTTAAATCTTAATAGTCCTATTATGTAACCCTGATACTAATAACTTCGAGTTATAAAAAAATACAACTAACTAAACCTTACTGTTATAGCTCTTTAGCATTTATTAAAAAGATCCTGTTACCATATCCCAAATCTTAATAGTCCTATTATATAACCTTAATACTAATAATTTCGAGTTATAAACGAATACGACCGATTAAACTTTACTATTATAGTTTTTTAACGTTTGTTAAAAAGATCCTGTTGCTATATTCTAAATTTTAATAGTTTTATTATATAACCTTGATATTAATAATTTCGAGTTATAAAAAAATATAACTAACTAAACTTAACTATTATAACTTTTTAATATTTGTTAAAAAGATCCCGTTATTATATCCCAAATCTTAATAGTCCTATTATATAACTTTAATATTAATAACTTCGAGTTATAAAAAAATACAACCGATTAAACTTAACTGTTATAATTTTTTAATGTTTATTAAAAAGATCTTGTTACTATATCCCAAATTTTAATAGTCTTATTATATAACCCTGATACTAATAATTTCGAATTATAAAAGAATACAACTGACTGAACTTAACCACTATAGCCTTCCAGTGTTTGCAGGCAAGAGCTCCAAGCGCTTGTTATTACAAGCTTTGTCTTTATCTATTCCTCCTCTTTCTCAAATATCTTCCGTATTAAAGAATTAACCGGACTAAATATAAGAACTGATACGTATGCCTGGAGTAGAACATTCTTAATTACCTATTTATTTTAAAAAAAGAACCGGCGCGAATCCTGGATAAGATTTACTAATTCGTTATAATATAATTGTTTTTATACTGATTAATTTCATTTTTAAATATAACGTTATAAAGATTTACTTTTAATAAGCTTTTTAATCTTGTTATCGAAAGAATAACGTTTTTTATGTATTAAATAAGACCTAAAGTTTCGAACTAGTAGAAGAACTTTTTTCGAAAGAACTGGCCGATAGTCTCGACCTCAGGACGGCTACTACTGTATGTATCGTAAAAATAATTAATCTAGTAGACGCAGGAATACTGTATAACTGTTAACAGATTAGGGTTTAGTTTTTTAGTTTCGCCGATTAAAAGTCCAGAATAGCGTAGATTGTAAATGTTTTAGTATAAAATCGTAAATATAATTTATAGCGACCGCAAGAAAATAGTATAATAAACGTCGGTAAGACCGGAAGGGAAGATTATACTGTTTGTTTAATTATTTAAATAGTTTTTGGCCGATTAATAAATAAAATAGACGTAGTTTTTTTAAATCGTAAAAAATAAACCGCATTTGGTTACAATCTTTTCGACGTTTTCAAATTTGCTCGAAATTTCTAATAGCAGCTTTAATAAAACGGCCATTTTTGTTAACTAAAGTGGATAATACGATATAATAGCCGCTAAAAGAACTAATCAACAAGATTCCGAGTCCCGTTTCGATTATTAAATTTGTTTTATTATCCGAACGTATAACTTTTTTAAATCTGCCGGTATTTTTTTAATGATTTATAGTACATGTTAACTTTTAACGTTAAACTTTTCGAACTTTTAAATAACGAAAGCTACCCAGAGGAATGTGCTGTTAGCCTTTTAACATATAGTATTTCGTATTTAAACTTTGTTGTTATTATTTAATAATAAGAACTTGGATAATTTAAAATCGATATAAACGTTGATAGTATATATTATTTATTTTACGTTTTATATTAGTTCGAAACTAAGTTTTATTTTTGAATTATCTAGTTTTAACTATTGCTCGATATCGGGCCTATTATAGTTAAAAACGATCCATTTAACGCGAAATAAGTTTTAAACAATAAACTTAAGAAATTGCGGTAGGTCCGTCCTACACTTGTCGAACGCATTAATTACGATATATACCCTCGATAGGCTTATGTCGCGTAATATGTTTTTTAACATTTCTAATAAAGTGAAAAAGGCGTTCGCGTCTTTGAAAAGTTTAAAATAAGCATTATTGTAACGCTTACGTAAATATAAGACAAGTAATAAATATTTATCGTTGAAAAAATATACCAAACTTTTTAATACGGTTGTAACGTTGTTATAGTTCTTATTAATACTTTGGTAAAAGAAATAAAAAAATGCGGCTAATAGTTTTTAATATGCTAACTATTTTTCCAACTGTTTTTTTAGTTTGTCGATAATAATAATTAAAAATATAATTTTTCTTTTTTTTGGATCTTTTTTAACCTATAGTAGCTTAGCTTTATCGTTATTACGCCATCGCTAAAAGTCCTCGTGTTCGAAAATCTAATTAAATAAGTCCCGATGTAGCCCCCCTTTTTTGTCCTCGATATACTTTCTGTTATTATAAGGATCTATTAAGCGCAAATCGGCCAGGCATTTTTTATTTTTCTTTTTTTGTTATATCTTTTATTATACTACCGTTTAGTTTTGGATGGACTAATAAATATCGGGAAAAAACTTTTATTAGACTTTGGCAATTTTAATAAATTTCTTAAAATAACTTTTAATACCCTTTATATTGTACGTAAAAGTATCCTATTGAATAATATTTTCGGCGCTTTTAATAATCTTTAGGCTGTTATTTTAATTATCGAGCTTAATCATATCGCGTTAAAAAACAACGTACCAGCTCCGGTAGTACAAATAAATATTTTTTATTTAATATAAAAACAAGGTTTTATATAAGTTAATAACGTGCTTTTTTAGTTTATTTCGTAGTCCCGCGGATTTCCCGTTGTTTTTATTCTTGTTAAAAAGCAGCCTTAATAGTTATTAATATTATTCTATTTTAAAAACAATATAGGCGATTCTTTCGCGGTTAGTTATTGTTTTAGTTATTAGATTTATAAGCATTTTTACTACTTTAATATTTATAGTTCTAATTTCGCGAAACGTATTTATAAAACATAATAAACGCTAATTTACGTAAAACTAATTTCCGGATACGCCTTTACTACTGTATTTATTACACCTTTTGTTAAAAACAGGGGCTACATTCCTTTTTCGATATTTCTTTTAATTTTAATTTTTTTTTTTATTTTCTTTAACCCGGTAGTAATAAATCGGTTTATTTAGTCCCGCTTTATTACCGGGTTTTTCTATTCGATCTCGTTTTTTTAAAACGTCGGGTTTATAAAGCTAAAATTACTTTCGAGTTTATAAAACAACAGCTTTTCGTAAATATCCACTAGCCCGAACTCTTTTTTTTTAAAATTATCGTAAGTTTAATTTTATAATAATTCGAGTAAACTTTGGATAATTAAAGCTGTATCGGGAGAAACTAGTTGAAAAGATATTGCTAAAGTAAGCGGAAAACTGGGGAAAAGGGCCGCTAAAGCTGTAATTAAAAAAGATATAGGTGTTAGTAGCACAGGTTGATCGGGAGGGTTAAGCTTGGGGCCTGCGATTATATTAATAGTTTGCTAGATTATATTTTAACTTTACCTAATATAAATGTTTTTGTAACGATTTAAAATAATGTTTTAAATTATAAATAAATAAACGTACTTTTTTTTTTACTTTATTTCGATTTAAACTTAAGTTTTAAACATTTAAATATTATATTTTTTATATAAATAAGCTTCGAAAATAAAAAAATTAAACAATATTAGAATAACTTTTTTTAAACTATAAAAAGAGTGTTAAAAACAGTAGTTATTAATAGATTATAAAAGATAGTTTTGTAATAGTTGTTGTGCGGCTGAAGAACCGCCTGTAGGGTGTAGGGTGTATGGAATGTAGTACTAGGTACTTCGTAGGTACGAAATGTACTACTATCCTTTGGAACAATATACTCGTTAAACAACCTTGTTAAATAGTAGATATTATATTTTGTATACCTTGTCCTCGATTTAAGGCGGATTTATATATATAGCTTAAACACGAAAGCAATTATAAACAACTTTAAAGGGTACGTATAATAACTAGGAGTACCTAGATATATAAGTACTTAATAGCTAGAAATAAAAACGAATATATAAAACGTATTATTAATATGTAATAATTACAAACGAATAAAAAAACGCTCGTTTTTATTTTATTCGTACGTATTTTGTTTTTACTTTTTTTTTTTAATACTAATCGTGTTAATATATATCGGCGTTTAGCGAAACATGTTTAAATATACGTAAAAATAGGTAAATTTCTAAATTAAGCTATGTAAAGTAGGCCGAACTAATAAAACGCTTAATTTCCCTTCTATGATTCCGCCGCGGTCGTCCTCTTTGTTTTATAATGCTAGTAAACTTCCGGTTAATACCTTTTAAAAGCTGACCGCCCGAGCGCTTTAGACAATGTAACATTTGTGTTTCTACGGATTATAAAAAAAGCGTATCGCGAAAATCCAAGTCTTTTTCAATTATCGATTCTGAAAATAAGCTTTTATAAATACGCGATAGAGTACTAGGTGGTAAAGATAGGGGGCTTGAATACTGCGTTAAAAATAAAGGTAAATTTGGAAAACTAGGTATAAACAACTGTAAAAAGAACTCAAAGCTTAGTAAAAAAAAAAATAAAAAGTTTAATGTTTCAAAGCTTAGTAATAAAAAAAGTAAAAAATATTTATTTTTAAGATCCCGTAAAATATCGAAAGTATCCGGATCGAATGTATTTTTATTAAAAATATTAAAAAATTTAACTATTTCAAGTATAAATTTAAAAAAAAATATATATAAATAAAATTACCTTTGATTTTTAACAATAATAGTAATATTCGTAACGAATTTTCGACTATATTAATAAACCTTTTTAACTAGAATACGTTAACGATTTTTAAAATCTTTATTGCGCGTTATTATAAATGAAGTTTTATTGCTCTGTTGTTCTGTTACTCTAGGTTACTCTACTTTGTAATCGATAGATTACGGCAAGTTTGCTGTATATATATCTTCGTATAGCTGTTATTATAGGTTATCGATAAGTAACTGCCGTTATTTTTATATCAGATAGCAGTATTGGGCGGCTAGTACTCTAAACGCCCAGCTTACTTATTCAAGTTTAACGTTAGAAATCTAAAAACTAAAAACAAACTCTTGTTATAGTCCGATAATTTAAATACAATAAAATATATAGTCTCGGTTAAAAAAAATATTGTAAAGTAAATATAAACACTATAAATATTATATTTTTTTATAGTGTTGTTTTTATAATAGTTGTCGTTTTTGCAATTTATCGCCGATTTATAGTAGTAATTATAGAAAGATTTCAGTTCCGGTTTAAAAAACATATACTATATCCGTTTATATTCACTTGGAAAACATACACTGAAAGTATTATACGTTAGGACATTATTTGTTTTTTTTGTTTTCTTAGGGGCAAATGGTATAGTCTTGGGTTGGACCTTTTATACACTTGACGCTCTTTTACGTAAAGTTTCGCAAATGGCATTGCTAAATATTGTCCCGTTGTTTTTAAGGGGGAAAACAAACCCGTTAATTAGTTTTATTAGTATTCTTTTGTTGAAGTATTACTTTATTTATCATTAGTTAAGAAAAGTTGTTATAAAAAAAACATTACTTTATATTATATTGTCTTTTTATTAAGTATATAAATTTTTAGCGAATAATATTTCGTTTTTTGGCTATTTCGTAAGTTTTATTTTTTCCGCGAGTATAAAAGCTAATATTATATAGGTTTTAATTGTTTTAATAAGTATAATTGTTTTATTTTTTTAGTTTATACGAAAACTTAATTATGGATTTTTTATAAAAAGTTATATTATTTTTTCTATTTTTACTTTAAGAGCGTTGTTATAGTATATTTCACTTACGAAAAAAATATTCTTGAAGATATTTGTTTTTATAACTGCAGGTTTTTAGTTTTCTATAACCGTGTTCCGCTTGGTCCGAATTTTATATTACAGTGTTATAACTATCGATGTCCGGGGTTATAAGCAGGCGGTACGTATATTCGTCCGCTTTCGTAAGCTTTTGAAAGTTTTTTTTAAATGCTATTTCTACCTTTATTTCCCCGTAGTACCTTTTTATTTTATGATTAAAAGGTACTTAATGAACATAGTTTAGTAGAACGCTGATAGCCCAGGCTCGAGCTATTCTTCCAAGTTTACAGTCTTTTTATTTAAACAAAAAACTATGTTTCGATTGGCATTATCTAACATATATCTTCGGAAGGTTTTGTTAAACGGGCCGTATAAAAAAGATCTACAACTTTATAAATACGAACATGTTATTTTGGCAGTAAAAGGCCAAAGTATCGCAGGTATACTTACTTACGTAATATATTTATTAATAAAACAATTATACGATAAATAAAAAGTATAAGACAATATATTTAAAAAGCTTTTATATTTGGATAAAATTAAAAAGGTAGATCTTTTTTAGGTTTTTAAAAATAATTCGTAGTAAAAATGGTTGTATAATAAGTTACGTTCTTTCTAATAACTCGATCCTTATAATACAAGTCTAATCTTTTTCACTTTTAAACTTGTTAATTAATTATGTATAGAAGCTTTTATATATTTAGTATATCTACCCTTTTTTTAAACGACGCGCGCCTCTATTTAAACTAAACGTATATTAGTACTACTTTTACTTAGGCCAAAATTTTAAATTTAATAAAAACAATATTGTTAAAAAAATTAATATCGGCGTTATATCTTTAAGTAAAAATATTATTATCGGTATATTAAATAATAAACATTTATTTATAATCTATATTAATATATATATAATATATAAAGAGCTTTTATTTATAAGTCGTATTTATAATATAGTTATTCAGAACGTATTTATAAAATACGTCGAGGTTGAATACTGTCTTAGAAATGTGTTACAAAAATTTAAACAGATTAAAAGTAGCAGGGCAGATTTAGAAATATAAGTCCGCTAAATAAAATAATAAATAATAATACAACATATATTATAATCTATTTATTATTTAAACTTGTCTAATTTAAGCTACTATATTATTATTAGTGTTAATTAATAGTAGTTATAACCTTTCGTTAGTAGGCCCGTTATTACATATATATAGCACTACCTAGCCACCTTAATAAACTTAACTGTATTAAACGGCCCACCTTGGTAGATCTATCTACTAATATATTTTTCTTGTTTATGTCTTAGAGTAATTTGTTAATATATTCTCCCGTTATAAAAAAGTAGAAAATATACGTAATAATACGATAAACAGCTAAAAGCTGGGGTAATAAAGGATCGATTATTTGCGTATTAATAAAGTATAAAATACGGTTAACAGGTAGGTTTAAAAAACGGGAAAAATACGGGTGTAAAAATGAGTTAATTCAATAAATATATTATTATTTGTTTTAAATAAACTCGAAAAAAATTTCAAAGTTACTAAAATAACTATATAAACTTTAATTAAGAGTAAGTATATTATGTAGCCTGTTAACGTTAGTATTTTCGATTAAACGTATAACTCCGTAATTAAATATGTTAAGTACTATAAATACAATTTCTTTAGGTTAATTTTAACTAATATAAATAAAAAAAACAGAATAATAAAAATACGTATATATTAATTCGTGATTTGTATTAACTTTTATTAAAAAATGTAAAAATATATAACAGATTTTAAAGTTTTTAAACAAGTTGTTTTTTAATAATATTCCATTATTATTTTTAATATTATTACTGTCGCGATTTAAACGATTCGCTGTTTTACGTAAATTAAATTTTCGTAAGATTATATAACAATAATAGTCGCGGGTAAAACAGAAGCTTTGTAGCGCAAATAGTCTAGTAGGAGTACCTACGAAGTTTTGCGGTACTTTTTGGACCTCTTGGATTACGGAATAATAAATCGGGGTAGGTTAGGGCGTCTTTTTAATAAAAGCTTTCATTATAAGAAATCAGTAAATAAAAGAAAAAATAAAGGTTTAAAGTTTAATAAAACAAAAAAAAGTTATTTAGGAAATAATCTACAAAGTTAAAAAAACTTGATCGGAGCTTTTCGAAACCCATATTATTATTATTATCGATCGAAAGGTTTATAGCCCGAAAAAAAGCTCGTAATAAATTATCCTACAACTGTTCAAATAGTACGTACTAATAAGTAAAACGGATAAGCTAAGGGCGTTTATACGGGCCTCGATCGTTGGGGTTATTAGTATTAAAATAGTCGATTATACGGTCAAATTTGCTTTAAATAGTAGAACGCTAGTCTAGTTTTAAAAAAAACTTTATAAAAAAATCAATAATGTTTTTAAAAGACGATTAATAGCGGTAAAAAGGCGACGGGAAAACTATATTAAACGTACGTAAAAGTCGTTAAAAAAATTAAAAATTAAAAAAGATAGGGTTACTTAAGGTACTTAATTATAGGGCAGCGGATATACCCGATGAAGTGGGGGCCAGCGCTATAATACCCCCTATGCCCCCCGGGCGGAATAAGGCTTTAATATTAACCGTTGTAAAGGATCGCATATTTTATAACAATAATCTATTAAATTGTTATATCCTATATTAGCTTTATAATTGTCTTTTAAAAAACTAAAATTTCCTTTTTTAAATACTCGCTATAAAAACTATGATTTCTTTTTTTATCCAAGTGTCCTTAAAAATTTAAATCTTAACAGTTTTGTACATTTTAATCACGTATTAATTAGTTAACTAGGTAAGGATATCTATTAACTGTTAATTCTAACGAGCCTTTTATAATATATATATTAATTACTAAATTAATAAATATAACCTTTACAAATAGTAAAATTGGAAACCCGTTCTTAATAGCTTGTATGTTTAACTAGTATAAGTTATATAATGTTTCGTCAGTTTTATACTTAATCTAGCTACTACTAAGCCGCCGCGCTAAATCGGCACGAGCTGGGCCGATAGGTAAACAATAAAGAATTCGTATTTTATAAAAACTAATCGAAGAAAATAATAGCACATTTACTAGTTCAAAATAAAATAAAAAACTGATTAATTATTTATTTAATTTTTGTAAATCTTTAAAGTTATTTTTATAAATAATTTTAATATCGCAATTAATATTTTATTAACTTTAGTTTGTTTCTAATATATGTTAAACATATTTATCTTAAAATCTTTTATTATAATAGTGTTTTTTCTAATACTAGATATTAATTAATGTTCTAACGTACGATCTAATATTATCGATTAAATACGTTTGGTTTATTCTAATCTTAATACGGTCCTTATATTAAAACAACCTTTGTTTAAATCGAACCTTTTTAACTTCGTCCAAACCATTTATACACTGTAATATATCCTATTTTCGGAAATATATAGCAAGTACGTAGTATATATTAGCACCTTTAGCGTAAACGGTATCAAAAATACTGTTTAGCAGTATTTGTACAACGGACTAAAGGTTTTTAAAAAAATAACCAAACAAAGTTTTGTTTTATAAAAGTGTATCTAGCTTTAGTATACATCTAATAATTATAAGTAGTCTTATAGAAATATCGCTAGTGTTAAGATTTCGATAAAAAAAACAACGTAAAATTTAAAACCGATAGTAATCGTTATACGCTTTATAGCCGATCGATTTAATATATCGCTTACAAAACGTATAACTATAATCTAGTTCTAAGCAAGACCTCCTTATTAAACAAACAAAACAAACTAATTTATTAAACTTGTTTTTAAAAAAATAGTTATTATTTCTAAAAAAGCTTATATATTGTTAAAAAAATAACAAACTAACTTGCATTACTTCGAGTGCTATAACATAAAAAGTATTTTCGATTTTCTTTTTTAACAGCGCTAGTTTTAAATCTAATAATAAAAAAGATAGCTATCGGTAATATATAACTTTATAAATACTATTAGTTATAAATTTTATACTCTTTATTAACGTTAGAATATAATAAAGTTAACGTTTACGTACTATATCTTTAACTTAGATAAACGTCCGCGCAAAAAACAGATATAATTACTTTTATTAAATCGATATACTAATAATTTCGTGTTATACCGATTAACTTTTTGATTTAAAAATTAAAATCTTTTTTTATATTATGTTTTTTAACAGCGGTAATAATATTAAACTCGTTAATACGCCGTTTAACAAAATAGGTTATAATTAAATAAATAATCTACCTTAGATTAAGTGTTATAAATACTGTTTTTAAATCGTTGTTTTTAATAAATATATCTTTGTTTTTTTTTAAAATAAAATCTGTAGTTCTACTATTATATAAAAACAGTTCGATCGTTTTAAAGTATTTTTAAATTATAACTTTAAAGTCTTGTTCTATATACACTTTTATTAGATTAAAAATATATTACACTTTTGTTATATATCGTAATAATTTGTTAAAAAGCTATTTCTTGTTATTAAACTTTTTATTAACTAGTAAAAAACGAAACCAATATTTAAAATCCAGGCGCGAATATCGTAGCTATAAACTAAAAAATTCAATAATAATAAAAAGATCGGACGAATTATTTATAAAAATAATAACAGTCTGGCTAATTGTTCCGAATAACTGTACAAATAATCTAATATATAAATTAAAAAAGTCGAGCTTAGAATGCTCGCTTTTAAATAAATAAAACGTAGAACTTTTTATATTTACGTTTTCTAGCTTTATTAAGGTTTTCTACGGCTAAAATGATTTAAAAAAAAGTATTAAATTCTTTTGCTAAACTTAGTAAAAATGCACTATATTACAATTTAAATCGATTAAAAAATCGCGAAACATTAGTTCGAAATAGTTTTTATTGATTAAATATATAATACTAAAAACGCGGTCGTACATTTTATTTAAAATATAATATACTAAGTAGTTCTTTTAAAAATAAAGTTAAAAAAAGACATTAAAACCGAGTACGAGTTAAAGCTACGGTATTATAGTAAATATAAGCGAAAAAATTACAAAAAATTAAGTAAAATATTAGAACTAAGCATAAGAAGGAATTGTTTTTAGATTAAACTTGCAAGAGATATTCTAGTTATTTTAAACAGCCTAAGTAAGGTTTTACGGATTACAGATTTCTATAAAAAACACATAATAGTTTTTTAACGCGGCTTAAATCTGTTTTTTATTATAATTCTATTATAAAAACAACGTACTTTACACTTTTAAACTTATAAAATTATTCTACGAACACAAAAAACTATTTTAATAATTATTAACGATAGGCCGTATAACACGTTTTTAAAGTTAAACTTTAGATATTAAAAAAACTGAAAAATTTAAAAAACAAGTTAAAAAGTTTAAAATAAAAACGAAAAAATTCGATAAAAAGTTCGGAAAATTAATATAAAATAATAACGATATATATAATTAAAGCGTTATTAATAATCTACGGGCTTAGGTTAAAAATATTAGTAAAAACTCGGATGTTAAAAAAACCGAAAAATTTAAAAAACTGGTTAAAAAAGTTAGAATAAAAAAGAAACAATTCGATAAAACGCTTGTAGAACTTATACAAAAAAATAACGACATATTTAATTAAAACGTTGTCGATAATTTATAAAGTTGGATTAAAAATATTATAAAGCTTTAACTAACTTAATTAAAACAAAACTATATTAGTAATAAAAATATAAAAATAATTAATATATTTTTAAAAACAGTTAAAAATATTAATATAACAAGGAAAAAAAAAAAAACCTAAACTTTGTTAAAAAAAAGTACTATTGTAAAAAAACGTATAATTAAGTCCGCTAATGTTTTACTTTATAATTACAAAGTTGGAAAGAAAGTACGAAAAAAATAATCTAAGATAATACGAGTATAATCGTTATTAAAAACGTTACGTAAAACTTCTTTAAAGGAAGTCGATTCTAGGTCTAGATCGCTACTTAACCTTAATAACGATGAAGATCAGGATACTATAGACGACCAGGATGCTACAGACGACCAGGATGCTGACGACCAGGATGATACAGACGACCAGGATGCTACAAACGCAGATCGGGGCACTAAAAGAAATGCCACTGCTCGCCAAAAAGACCGTAACTTTAAAGGGAAAGCCCCTGCTCGCCAGTCTATCGAGAGAGACCGTGCTCGCCGGTCTATCGAAAAAGACCGCTTAGTTAGTTTGTTTTAAATTATTAAGAGCCCGTCCTTTCGCGAGACTATTTGCCAGGCTGTTCGCGATTCTGGTATTCGCGATTCTATTAAAAAGGAAAAAGAAAAAGAAAAGGAAAAGGAAGAGGAAGAGGAAGAGGAAAAGGAAAAAAAACTAATACTAAGCTTTAATACTAACTAAATGTTTAAAGTTTATCCGCCGCGTATAAAAAAACATAAATTTACTATTAATAAACCGATAAAATATAAATACTGAAACTTAGTATAAAAAAGAGAGGTTATTCTTTTGAAAATCTATTATATAATAGCCCGCGGGCAACTTTTCGTCAGCTTCCTAAGAAGAAACCCAGACTATCCGCGTATTAAAACGGGTACTATCGTCCTTATACCTAAGTATAAAAAAACTAAAAAAGACTTTTTAATTACTAGTAAACAACAGAATAGCCGCTGTAATAAGAGTACTTTTAAAAATTTAAACTTGTAAGATTTTAAACTTTAGATTCTAAACAGCGCCCCCGAGAAAAAAAATTCGACTACGTACCTAAAAACTCAAATATATAAATAATTTAAACCCGAATTTTTTAATTCTTTTTTTTCGCGGTCGGATTTCGTGGTTATTTTTAATATTAATAATATAAAAGAACTTTTTATAAAACAACGAATTATAAACAACAGTACCCCGTTATTAAAAACTTTTAAACAAAAATAAAGATCGCCAAATCTAGTCCTTAGAAAAAAACTACCGCTAATTTTAAAAATAATAACAATTTTAAATATAATATTACCTAGCCTGGGTATAATACGTATAATATTATTTAGCCCGGGTACGTCGTATTTAAAATCGTATATAAAATTACGCGGCCTAAATATAACTTTTTATATAATATTATATATAATATCGCCGGGTCTAAATATAATACTATATATAATATCGTATACAATATCGCCGGGCCTATTACATACTATATTACAAAACCCAGGAATCCGCATCTAGTTATAAAGTTTAAAAACAGTTTCGCGTATTACTTTACGAAATCTAAATACACGGGCTACGTTGCAAATTCCGGGTACTGTTTAAATCGTTTTAGTTAAATTGTTTTTAATTTAAAAACCGGGATAATAATACGGTTATACCTAATTAGATTATTTTAGGTAACTTTTTTTATTCACGTTTTTTAAATAGTCTAGCCGAATAGTATTTTTTTTTAAATAAACAAACTAAACATGTATTAATAAATAATCTAGCCGAATAATTTCTTTTTAAATAAAACGTTCAGTTTACACATATATTACTAATTAATTACGTTATTTACGGATAAATCTAAAGTCCCGAGGTTGATCTTTCTGCCGATTTCTTTTAGCCGTAATAGCGCTTTTGCCCTTATCTCTTTTTAATACCATTATAACTTTGTCAATCTGTACTAGTTTTACGATTTTAGGCTCGATTTTTTCGATTACGTGGGTTACAACACTAGCGCTTAAATTAACTTTTTTTATTAATCCGTTAAAAATTTTTGTTACTAGCGTCCTAATAGTTACTATAGCCGATTTTATAATATGTTTAATCGTAGTACTCGATACTTTTTATTAAAGATAGAAAAAGCGATACAGATATTAATCTAATATTTATTAATAATACTAGCAGTATATAAATCATACGGTCCGAAACGAACTATAAACTAGTATAATCTTTTAGCCTAAAGGTATTCCACTCGAGAAAGTTATAATAACTAACAGTAATAATATAACTTTTAATATCGTAACGTATTAAAATATAGTTAATTAAATCTATACAAAAATAAAAGTCGGTATTAATAACTAGTTACGGCGTATCGTTCGATTTAAATATTTCGGCTATTGTAAACGAAAACCGGCACCGGGCTAATCTTCCACTTTGCGGGGCTAGGCTTAAAAGCGCTATAGTTTAACACTAAGGGCTAATAATTTTACTAAAGGTCGAAACACTTTCGAAAACGTTATTTATATCAAAGAAAATATATATTACGCGTATCCCCACGATAAGGATATTATCGTTAGTAAAAACTTAACAAATAAACTAAAACATAATAATCGATATAATATTTTAAAAATGTTTAATAGTTTTTAATATTTCGAATATTTTAATATTCTTAAATATTTATTATTTTATAAGTTGGTTGATTTATTTATATACGGAACTAAGTGTATATATATAACGGAAATATAAAAAACAGGAAACTGTTCTAGGTATTGTTATTAAAGCAGGCTAGCCGTTATATAATTACGATTAATACTTAGTTACAAAATATTTAAAAATCTCCTTAATCTTAATATTTATAATTACTTAACAAAGAAACGAGAGCACTAGTACAAGCGTTTAAACGAGAATAATACAGTATAAATTCTAACTTAAAATTAAAATTACTATAATATTACAGTATATAAAGTAATAAAACAAAAGCTAATATTATAATAAAGCTGTTTTTTTAATTACTAAATTAATACTTTTAAATCCGAATTATAACGTAGATATTTAGGAATATTAATACTAATAACTTTATAGTCCGACTTTTTACCGTTGGATCCGTTGCTTAATTCAAAAGCGGAATTTAGATGCCCTACCGTATTTTGGTACTCTTAAAAAACTATGTTTATTTTGTTAATAATCTTTACGACAACATTATTCTATTGTTAAATATATCGTTTATAATACTAATTTTAATTTTGTAACAAAAAAATCAGCTCGTTTTTTTTATTATTACTAATAATTTCGTTATTTTTTAACTGTTGTTATAATTCCGCATTCTCTTGATCAAATCTTATTAATCGTTGTTTAAGCAAGTTTTTTTAAAGTGACTTTTAAAACGTAAAACTTTTAAACGAAAGCTGTACACCTTTTTTATTTGTTTGTTTATCTAGTTTAAATTTATTATTTATAAGCTTTACTAGTCGTAATTTACGATTATTTTAAAACTTTGGACTAATAAAGTTATATTTTGAACTGGTTAAACTAAGTGCTAGTATAAAAACGGGTTTACGCTCTAAAGATTTCGACATACTGCAGCGTACCTTTTTAAACATCATTAAGCTGTAACGAGGTAGCAAAGGCAAGGGCTTATTATTCGGTATTATTAAACTAAAACTTCAATAACGAAAAACAGGTAAAATATAAAAGTAGCATTCTTATATAATGTTAAAATAACGTAAAACTAAGAATTATATTTTAATAAACACGAAATAATTCCTACTAATCTTTTTATCCCGTTGAGCTAAAAACGGAAAACCAGAAATAGTATTTTAACAGATATAAAACGGTTTACAGCTCTTGGGCCCTTTAATTTTCGACCCCTATTTCTTTATCTTTTTATTATTATTAAACTAAAAGCTTATAAAACTTTAAAACGTTAATTATATCGGTAGAGAACTTTTGTAAGCCGGTTTTAATAGTAGCAGTAATAATATCCACTTTCGTAATCAACGTTTTAACTCGGGTTATAAAACTGTCGATTTTTAAAATCATATATTCTATATTATCGAATCGGCCTGTTGTAATAAATAATATACTAGTAACTAATTAAATATATACTAAAACCTACATTTTCTATTTTTTACAATCTCAGTTCTTAGCTTTGGGCATTTTGATATATAGGCACGTCCGTGGGCATAGACCCGAGGTTCGGGCCCGGAAAAAGCCCCTCAAGATTCTGGGGTCTTTCAAGGTTCGTAAAAAAATCAAACCAGTTAAAATTAACCCAATCGTTAACGTTAGGGCTACTAGTATTATTATCGGTAGCTAGTAAATAGGCCATAATAAAAAAATATAAAACGTAAATCGAAGTTATATACGGATTAGAAAAAAAAACTTAGGATTTTATAAAAATACATTTAACGTGATTTAAGGATCCGGATCCGGATCTATTTTCTATTTTCTGCTTTTTATTTCCTGTCCTATTTATAGATCGACTGAATATAAATTCCGTAGAATACCCAGTTTTGAATTTTCATTTAGTAACTAATACTATTTTTAATTTCAAACAACTTATTAATTAAATCTTTTCATATCTTACTATACTTTTTGCTCTGTTTATAGTACTATTAGTCACGCTTGTGTTAGCTCAGTATTGCCCGGTTATCTGTATATCGGACCCACCCCTCTTTCTCGATATAAAAACTAGCAATATATCTACAATATACGTAATTACTAACAATATCGTCTTTTAACAATTAGTTAATAATACGTAATATTAACAGTAGTTTTAAAAGACAATATCAAACTGCTATTTACTTCTCAGACCCCTCCTATCTCCCAGTAACCTACCATTTTAACAATATTTCCTACGATGGTCTCGCGCTTACTACATTTTCGGTTCCTAGAAAACTACTAGATAACGTTAGCTGCGTTGTTTAATAAGCCCGTATAACTTTATAATCACGTAATATTAATATTACTATAGGTAATATTCTAGTCCTGAACTAATTACTTGTAATAATATTATTGTTTTTAACGGACCGTTTAAAAAAACTGTACAACGAACCCAAAACGGAACGGTTAGTTATATTCTAAGTACAGCTCAGCTGCAAACAACATCTACAGCTTTTTCGTAAACAACATTAATTATTACGACTTTAGTTAATACAACAAGTTCTCGGATTTTAACGAATTTAATAATTAATAAAAAGTTTACTATATATCGGAATACAAGTTAGAATATATTATTAACATTGTATAAAACTTTACCTTTACAAACTCTATTTAATAGTAGATCTAGTAAAAGATCAGTTTTAAGTCGAGCTATAAATATAATAACAAACGTTAACCTAAGTTTTAAATTTACGTTATAAAATATAACAATTAAGGTGTCGATCCCGACAATAACTTCGATTATATCAACTATTACTGTTCTCTAGACTATTACTAATATAATATCAGTATATATTAAAAAAACTAGCTCTAATTAAGTCAGCTTGGTTATAATAGATATATAGAACAGGATTAATTGTTTTAATATTTTCAAATTAAAATTTCTTACGAATAATAACTCGTAAATAAACATTATTTTAATATTGTTTTTCAAATCAGGTCGTTTTTATAAATTATAACTTATAATTTTGTATAATTAACTCCTAACTATCGTATAAACTTCTATTTCGAACATTAACAGCTATAGTCCAACCTTTTTTCATTTTTTAACGTTATTAGCCCAAGCTTAATTAATAATAGGTAATATTGGGCCTAAAGAAAATAAATATTAAACAATATTACCTTGTTAAACTACGTACTATTTAATCTTTATTAAAGGGCTAGTATAAACATCGGGTAATTAAATATTCGTAAAAACGTCTATTTTAGTAAATAAGAATGTATACTTCGGTATTCGATAGCTTGTAGTACTTATCGAGCTTTTTAAACAAAGTTATCCGCTATTATTAAAACATTCCGATTTATATTTTACGGGCTTTAGTTAAATTTATTATTATAACGTTAGAAATTAATTAATTAACTGTATTTAAAATAGATTAAGGGATAATAGAAAGGCGAAAAGGATAAAAAAACGGGATAAAAGTTACGATGAAAATTTTATAAATGTTCGCCCTTTGATATAAGACGTATAAAAATACTTAAGTATTTAGCCGGAAACCGATTCCGGAACGTGTTTAACGCGCTTGGCCTAGAAACTATATTTTTATTTAATTTATATTTATCTTAAGCGTTTTAATCTATATATAATTTTACAAATATAAATATAACTGTAAAACTTTATATTAATATAGATTTAATTTGTAATTTTAAACCCTGATATAAATTTAAAAAGAAACCTTGCGTATAGTTAAAAATACTTTTTCCTAAGTCCCCGTTAACAAAGTTATTCCGATTATAATAAGCTGTTATATTAAAAAGTGTTAATTAATCAGTGCTTTAAGCTTTTCTAAAATAATCTATATATTTTTAAACTTAATAATTTAAAAATTTAGCAAAAAAACATTATCGAATAAAATCACTTTATATATTCTTTTTGCACCTTTAAGATAGAGTTCTTAAAGCTTTGAAAAAAACTACAGAAAAAATGCTATTAAATTTTAGGTAACAAGCGACAAAATTAAAAACGGAACTCGTAATTTCCGAATATATTTTAATATTCGTTATTATAGTTCCTTTAGGTTTACCCGACCCCAAACCTCCAGCTCTTAGATCTAAAGGAAATACGATAACACGGGTAAGACACGAATATAAGTCATACTAGCGGAATCGCGGTTAAAAAAATAAAAACTTAGTTGTTTATATCGGCGTAATCTCTAGCTTTGTATTAATACTACTATTAGAATTTTCAATCTAAGTAACATGTAAAATAACTTTTTTATAAAAACTATATCCGAGTACAACTTTTTTCGTATTTTATCTTTAATAAACTACTAATGTTTTTTAAAATCTAAACACTTTTTTAAAATGTCTTTAGAATAAATATTTTATATAATATGATATAACGTAAAATAAGTTACATGTTGCGCAAATAACGCGTTAAAATTTAAAAATATATCAAGCTTGTTTAAAAATTCGAAAAAGTTAAAAACAGTTATATATTAGGCTTGTAATAAAAAACCAATAATAAAAAATAATCGACAAGTAAACCGGAACAAACCGATATCGAAACGCGATTTTAAATAACTAGTAATAATAATAACCAGTTCGACTAATAAGGTGTCTATAGTTGTTAAGTCTTGGTAGTATAAATAGAAAAGAGGAAAAGCTAAGCATAGAATATTATATATGTTAATAAATATAAATCGGTTTTAAAAAATAACAAGTTATTAAAATTATATTACCGTTCTCGGTACATAAAACAGCTTTATATTTTATTTATAATATATAAAATAATATATTTTTTAAACCTTCCTTAACTTAGGATAGTCGTCTTTATTTTTATTTTTAACAAAATACAGCTTGTTTAGAATTTAGTTACTAAAACTCCCTTGGAATGTTTTTTCTAACATTACGATAAAATTCTTACTAATTAGATCAGCTTAATAAAAACAACAACATTGCTTATTAATATTAACAGCTCTAGCCATACTATTAAATATGTTTTTGAAACCGTAGGAGTAGCAATAGCTGGCTCAGGCCTTTTTGTAAAACTAGCACACGTCCGACTTTTTAAACTTTTCGATTTACTAAAAAGTTTAATTTAATCGGAACGGAAACAAGGCTTATATAATCGAGAAAAAAACACGATAATTACAATTATTAAAGTAATCGAATTTAAAAAAACAAACACATTTTCAAAAGTTCGAGTACGAAAGCTTAGGCGGTTAGCTAGACGTTGGGAATATTTAGCCGGACTTTCGGTGTTCCTCCTTTTAATTTATTTAAAAACAGCCGAATCTTTTATATTAATAACCTTTTTATACGTAATTAGAACAAACTAACGTTTATCTTTAACAAAAATTACTTAAAAACAAGCGATTTAATTTTAAAAATAGTTGTTCAATAGTTTATTAATAACGTTAACCTAAAATTATACTAACTATACCAGGTTTTTAAAACTATAACTAATAACGCGGTAATATTTAGGACGCCGTATAATGCTCTTATACTAACTAAGCATATCTAAACGGTAATAATAAAATAAACCACGTTCTTTTTCTATACTACGATATTATTATTCTATAATATTATTATATTACTCTATCATATCCTACGTTATTACTCGCATAATGCCATTACTACATTATTACTTCGTTGTTTACACTACATTATCACTTTATTGTTTATACCACATTGTTACTTCGTTATTCATACCACATTATCGTTTCGTTGTTTATACCATATTGTTATTTTACCACGTTATCATATCATACCGTACTAATACTTACTATAAATAATACTATATCACGATATCACTATACTACGATATTATTATACCACGATATCATTATATTACGATATTATTATACTACGATATTATTATACTACGATGTTATTATCTTACGTTGTTATTATCCCACGTTATTATTATCTTACGTTATTATTATCTTACGTTGTCACTATACAATATTACCACTATACCATAATATCGCTACTATTCTACGTTATTACTGTCTATATAATAGGAAGAAAATTTATATTTAATGCTTTTTTTAAACTTTTCCGTATTTACTATAGTAATCAAGTAGAATTATTTTAGACCGATTATTGAACCTAAGTTTCAAAATCGTTCTATACCGACTACATAATTCCGATATAACGTTTTATTTTTTAACTTAACCCCCCGATTCTATAATCATTAAGACTGTTCTAACAAAAAATATACAGTCCTTTTTAGTAGTCTTTATTATATTATAATCAAGGTCCTATATCCAAACTGATAGTTTGAAACTTTCAACGGTAGTAAATATTATGCTAGTAGTTAGCCTGCCTCGAAAAGTAATAGTACTATAAATACAACCCGGAAAAAAATATAATACTTAATATTTAGTCTGAATATAAAACTAACTACTATCGAGCAAACTTTTTAGTTCGAGAAATATTATATTAGATCAATAAACTTTAAACAGTTTTTCGTAGTTTTGTTTAATTAATAAGTAAAATGCCCATAGTTTAACATACTTCTTATAAAGAAATATTATATTATTTAAACTACTGTTTAAAAAACCCGATGTTAGAATAATTATTACGAAATTAGGTTAACATATTAACATAAAGATCTAGCCCAGAGAATTATAGAATTATATTTGTTATAACTTTATAAGATTTTTCGAATACTTTGTTATTAAATCGTTCAAAAATATTAATTTAAAAAGTACGAGAATTTATATTAATAATATATATAAATAAAATTATATCCGGTTGTTTTAGTTAATAAAATATTATAAAAATAGGTAAATTTTAAAAAAGTTCGCGTAGGTTCTTTTAAAAATAGATAATAACTGATTTATTAAAACAACTAAATAAGTTGTTTAAATAGGCGTTTATTAATAGCGGCTTTTTAACCTAGCACTCCTTATCTAGGAATAGGAACGGTTAAAAACGGTAGGCGCAGTTTTATACTATCCCAAATAGTTGTACATCCCGGTTATAAATAGAAGCTACCAACCCTTCGGATTTTGTCTTTATATGTATTAACGAGTGTTAATAGTAGACCGGTAGCGGCAGCAACAAATTCCTCCTATACAAACTAATAGAATGTGGATATAGGAAATAGCTCCTTATAGTAACGTTTAACGTGTCTAACTAAAACACTTCTGTTAATAATAATATTACATTTAGTACACTTTGTTTTATGTAAACCCTTTTCAAGATTTGCCGTTGTATTATTAGATATAATAAAAATAATTATATACTGGGATCTTTTTGTTGTAAAAATAATAATATTCTATACGTTTTATTTCTTCTTCATTTCTTTGTAATAAGTTGGAATTAAATAAAAAAAGTAAAAATTAAATAATAAAAAGCTAAAAGTTAAATAATAAAAAAGTAAAAGTTGAGTGATAAAAAGGTAGAAGTTAAATAATAAAAAAGTTGGCGTTAGTATTATAGGTCGTAACATATTTTTCCTTATTAAGCTTAGATAAAAAGAATATAGTTAAAGTAGAATAATATATTTAATACTTAAATATATTATAAAAACTAACGTGTATTAAGAGAGTATAAACTGTATTTAATTATACGATTTAAAAATTAAAAAATAATAATAATCTTGTTTAACTTTAATTAACAAGCCGTGTTCCGAAGATGTATATATATTATAACGCGAGTAATATTTTTAAATTATAAACAGGGAGTATTATTAAACTGGTTTTCGAATGGGGGCGAAAAAGGGGAGGCTAACTAGTACGGGGAAACGACGGGAAGCCGTTTTTAAAAAAAAGCGAGAATTCGGTTTTAAAAGGCCGGTTAAAACAAAAAAGCGGCGGGACGCCGGTTTTATACGAAAAACAGGTTTTAAAAAGCCGGTTAGTAAAAAAAAGCAACAGGACACCGGTTTTATATAAAAAACAAAAAAGAAGTAAAAAGCCGGCTTTTTCGATAATAATATTAAGGCCGGCTATTTAGCCGTTTCGCTCTTTATCGGCCAATCGCCCGACGGCCGTTTTATTAACGATTTATTAAAAATATAAAAGTTTAATGTTTTCCGGGCGCGTATTAAAATAAAGGAATATATCTTTGGACCGGTACTTAAATAGTAATATAAACTTAGGTAAAAAGGAAGTAATAGAATATTATTAATTTAAAAGTTGGCTAGTATAGGCGGGTGTTTTGTTAAACTAGTATTTAAATAATAAAAAGAAAATAGTAGTAGAATATCGTTAACCTGAGAAATATAATTAACCGGTATTAAAACGGGATAAAGTCTTATTAAACTAGTATTCGAATAATAAATTAAATAAAAAAGTAAAAAAAGTTATAATAAAAACAAAGAGTAAGCCCGAGTTTTATTATTTAAAAAGATACCGTAGGCCCGAGCTTTGTTAGTTAAAAAGATATTATAAATTTAAATAACGTTAGTTTAAACGATATTATTAACTAGAAAAACGTCGCGGGTTTAAACAACGTTAATTTAAAAAATATTATTAATATAAAAAATATTATAAGCCCGAATATCGCTAGCCCGAAAAATATCGTTAGTTTAAAAGATATTATAAGCCCGATTATTATAAGTTTAAAAGATATTGTTAACAAGAGCGTCGTTAGCCCGGGCCTGAGCTATAATATCGTTAGCCCAGGTAATAACGTTAGCTTAAATTAAAATATTATTATTTTAAAAAACGTTATTATTTCGAACGTTGTTAATTTAAAAAACGTCGTTAGCTTAAAAGTTGTTATTAACCCGAAAAACATCGTTAGTTTAAAAAACATCTTTTAAACTTTTTTTTAATATAATACGGCGAACAATATATTTATTTTTTTTGCTTTTTGTAATCGGTATATATTCGAGATTTAAAAATTTACATAGGCGGTATAATATAATTTTTATATATTTTACTTTTTAAACTCGGTATTTTTAACAGGCCTATTTTGACCGATTAATAAATAGTATTAAAGCAAGTTTTATTTAAACTAATATATATTTTCTACGACGTTATATTTAAAACAAATAAAACATGTAAAATTTGTTATATAAAATAAACTGGAATTTTACATAGTAATAAAAATGATCCTAGTTTAAGCCCGGATCAAAAGTATATAAAACAAACCTTTTATTATTTATGTTAAATTTAACGTAACCGGCCGAATATCAATAGTTCGCAAGCTAAATTTAAAAAGTAAACTTTAATATATAAATAATCTTTGATATAAAATTATAAATAAAACTGTACGTATTTAAAGTTTATTTATAATTTTATTAATTAAAATATTGCTATTATAAAATTAACATATTTCCTAATATTAAACTCGATTAATATAAAAGTACTTATAATTTTCGGTAAAAAATATAATTATATTAGATATAATATTGATAACCCGAGGATTATATAATAGTTAGCTTTTTATAGTTTTAACAACTAGGTATTCCAATACAGTTATAAAAAGAATTCTCTTACGCCACTCGGGTAAAAACCTATCAACGATACAAAGAAAGCTTTATTTAAAATTCGGGAAACTTATTTTGGAAGGGTTAGTATTTGGGGGTAGTCTACTAGTGGTTATTTAATTATTATAATAGCAACAGAACCCGGAATAAATATCGCCTTTTTAATATTGTCTTATCTTGTTATTTTAATAAAAACGGAGATCGCATATTTTCCGTCGCGAAAAAATTTACTCGGTAAAGCACCCAGCCCGCAACAAATTATTAACATGTTTGTAGAAAAAAGGGTAACGGAAAATACGCTACCTACTTTCTTTTTTTATATAATATCGGATAAAAAGGTTTTAATCGAAAACGTTATTGTTTTTATAGACGTTATAAAACGGGCGGGAAAATTATTTATTTTTATATTATAAATAAAAAGGAAACACGGGGTAGGGTTCGGGAAATAGATTAATGGTTTAAAAGATTGGCTAATAAATATTCTAAATTATAAACCTATAATCTGCCAACGTTTTAAAATGGTTATATTAAAGGAGAAGTATTGTAAATAGAACTATAGATTTAAATAAAAATAGATTATAATAGTAGTTATTGAGACGGATCGAGTGGCTTAGCAGCCACCTAAGCTACGCTTAGCGTGGCTGGTGCCTTACAAATTGCGTAGCTTTACAAAAAACCCCTTTTTCCTAGCTTCAACTTATCTACGATAACTTTACTCCTTTTAAAAGGCTTGTAGCCCTTTGTTAATTAATATATCTATTGTATACATACCACACGTCGCCTAACAAAATCCGATTATAAGCCATACTGTAAATTAAACATAAGCTACAAAACTACAATATTATTAAAAATCTCTAAAGTTCAGGTGTAAACAATTTCTAAAGTTCGTTACACGCGGTATTTAGAATAGGTAGGGCAATAATATAAGTTTTATAATATTTAATCGATACGATAATACGGATCTCTTATCGATTCTTTTTTCGATTGTTTATATAATATTCTAATATTAAACCAAGTTTAGATATGTATACCGGCGAGTTATAATAATTATTAGTAGAAAGGGACGGAAGTAGTAACGCGGGCGTGTTATTAGTGTTAAATAAATCGTTAATCGAAAAAAATATACAATCCTTGGAGCAAGGTAACAAAAGGTCGTCTAATATAGTATTATTCCCGGTATTTTGTATAACTACTTAATAGTTAGTTAAAATTTTAAAGTTCGTAGATATAGGTGAGTACTATAAATCTGTAAAAGTTAAAACTTCTAAAGTAATATATTTAAAGTTTAGATTATAAAAAATACTAATAAATAACCTAAGCTTTATTTATGCGAAAATTAGAACCTATCGTGCTAATAGTGATTAATAACTCGAAGTAAGTTTAAAGAGTATTAAAACCAAGCTAATATAAGTTTGTTATTAGCTATATTAGGATTTACTACCCGAAACAAGTTTAAAAAACATTATAATCAAATATATCGTATTAAAACTTATTACTCGAAACAAGTTTAAAGAATATTAAAACTGAGCTAATATAAAGTTGTAATAAGCCGTGTCCCGATTTAATTACTCGAAACAAGTTTAAAGAACACCCGAGTATTACGATTAACCGTATTTAACTATTTAAGGAGCATTAAAGAACCGTATTAATACAGGCAAGTACAAATTTAACTACAACTTTAAAGAATATAGGTGCTTATATGTTAAATAAAAAAAAAGTAATTTCCTATTATTAAAATATAATTAGCCGAGTCGCGGATAATAAAAGGGCAACGTATAGTAGTAAAACGGTACCTAGTTAAACAACTCGGTCGCGAAAATTAGGCCAACAGAACCTAATAAAAGTACCCGGTTATAATAAAACTACTATACGAATATAACGATAGGACAATTGTTAACATATTAACTATAATACAAAAAGATTTATATAAAGTCCGTGGGCTTATATACGAAACTTTTTTTAAATATTTATATATACTACCGGATACTAACGCCTTTATCCGAACAGAATATTTAGTCCAGGATGCTCTATCTAACTTCGATAATAATCAAAACCGCTATATTAAAACCTATATTATATTATAACAACTCGATTTTTAAATAAAAATTATACCAAAAATAAACCTTATTTAGTTATTATTTATTATAAAAAAACCACTTATTTTGATTAGAATCTTTTACGCGATATATAATATTAGTTATAACACACGTAACTGTAAAACATTTGAATATTTATTAAAAACTAATACGGAATCTTAAACCGAACTTTTTTACCGGGTAAATATATTTTTTTACTATCTATCTACTAGCTTTTAGTTCTAATATATTATTAACAAACTTAATACAGATATATAATCTCTTACCTACTTCTTTGTATCTTTAAAACTTAATAATATCCCGGTTATTTTTTTTAATCGAATTCGACAATTATTATATATTTAAAACAAAGATAGGGAGATCGTTATATATAACGCCGAAATTAAACCGATTTTTAACAAAAAGTTTCAGTTTAGCTTTATTTTATAAACTTTTCAATCAATAAAGCTTTTAAAAACTGCCGCTAATATCCGGGTCGATTAAAGCCTTGTTCTTTTAATAGACCTAGCACCCTGGCGTATTAAAACAGCAAAAGTAATATGCCATATATTCCCAAAGTACTTAATAATCGAACCAAACAGGTTAATTATTAACTCAAACTTTTATTCAAATACTAATCTTATAATAGTTATATAAAACAATATAAATTACTTTTACTATATCTTTAATACGTTTTTTCTTACCTACTCGAAAAAAGAAACCTTTAGTTTCTGTTTTTGTCGCAAATAATTAAAACTTACTTATTATTACTAGATTTCGGTAATTTATACTAGAAATCACAAGCTATTTCACATATAGAACATTTCTTTTTTTTGTTTGTAAGTAAAAAACAAAAAAAGTTTAAAATATTACGAGTTAAGATTACTCTAGACAAAGCACGTATGATGCAGTATTACAAATGGGGCAAAATAACTAAAGATATTATATTTTTATATAATAACCCCCGATCTAAGGCATTCTTTACGGAACTTCTGATTTTAAAAACGCAAAATTAAATTAACTTAAATAATCTAGATCAAGCTTTGGAAAAAGTCCTTTCTTTTAAACCTACCCTTAATAATACCCTAAGTATTATTACGGGCAACCGTATTACATTATTATATAAAAACATTCTCCGATTTAATAAATACTTCTCCGACGTTTATATAATACTATAACACCTAGTACTAACAGATAATATAGTTCTATATTTTAGCGTTATATTATACGAAACAGGGGAGTATAGTAAGTCTATTAGATAGCTTAAAAGCTAACTATAACTTGTCGATCCTAAACTAGAAACGTTGTAATTTGTTTAGGCCCACGTATATTTATTCAAATTTATATAAACCGCGAACAAAAGTTAATAAAATAAAATATTTATATAAATCGTAACGAAAACATACTTGTTTATATAAAGAGTATTAAAAAAATTTAATACGTTCTCGATTTTTACCGGTTAAACTATTTTGTTCTATATTAAAAAAGAAATTAAATTAATAAGAAAAACCTAGTTTAATATATTAAATACGTTATAATCTTACGGTATGTTACCGAGGTATTTTAATACCTTTATATCGTTTTTATTAAATAATCTCGCGGTGAAAGAGTATAGGACCGAAAACAGCCGTATTTATAAATACGAAGCTGGGGTATTATTAACGCGTTATTCTCGCAACTACCGATTCTTTAGTTTAGGATCTCTCTAGTTAAATATTTTATACGACCAGCGTAATAAAGTAACATAAATATAATATATATATTAGATATAAATAATATTTTATTATTATTTTTTTCGTCTTTATTATAT
Organism: Nemania sp. FL0916; assembly: GCA_022578715.1. NCBI lineage: Eukaryota > Fungi > Ascomycota > Sordariomycetes > Xylariales > Xylariaceae > Nemania > Nemania sp. FL0916. The sequence continues at coordinate 8,919 of MU390238.1, read as the reverse complement.
AGTTAACTCTAGTTTTTATAATATTTATTATTTAAGTTTTATTATAAACAATGGATAACGAAAAAGCAGCATACAAATCCGTCGGAATGCCTGTTAGAACGACGAATAGAAAAATATCATATATTCGTTGTATAATAATAGTTATTATACAAGCTTGTTATACGTTTATTAAAAAAATATCGATCGAATATAAGGTTAATTATTAAAACGCCGAGTTCTTTTTTAAATACGATTTAGATTACGGGAATAACAGGTTGGAATAATAGTAATAATATGTTTCGAAAGTATAAAGATATAGTACGCGGGGATACGAGGCCGAATAAGTTTTAGCGGTTCGGTAGGGATATTAGGTTAGCTCTAAACTACGTTACTTTTTTTGCGTATTATACATCTTGTCATTTGTTACCTGTTTCTTGCTTGCTCGTATTCTTTCGGCCTTAATACATTATAACAAATGAAAATCTAAATATTAATATCGCGGAAAATTGTACTTAGCTTACTTCCGAACTTTTACGTTATAAACGTCGACTTTTATAATATTTTAACGCTGATATATCTAGTTTTTATAAATTTCGAAATAATTTAATATTATAAATAACTTTTTAATACGCGAAGTAAAAAGCTTCTAGTGTTCGTTGTTTTAAAGGTAAAATATAATTATAACGGGAGATTAAAAAACTAAAAAGCGCGGCGTTTTGCTATTTATATAAAATAGTAGAAAAATTCGCTATAGATTACAAAACTAGTAAACAAGTTAAAGATTGGGTAAAAAACAATATTTGTTTATATTACTTGGGCCCCCGAACGAACTTTAGAAGTTTATTTTTTAATATTAACAACTAAAACGATTATATTTAACAATTATTAAACGTTTATAACGAATTATCGAAAGTTTATACTGTATATTTAAACTCGGCTGCCTTATTATCAAAAGCCGAGGCCCTGTTACTTAAGAGATTATTTGAAATAGTACAACGGATTAAAAATACAGTATATTTTAACATGTCGTACTACATTTAACAGTAAAAACATTCTTAAATTACTCTCGGTATTTATTTTAATAATATAAACGCTTTTGTTAAAAAGTTATTTAAGGCAGTTCTAAAAGTAGATTTGGGGCTCCGATATTTATATATTCCCGGGCAAGGCAGAGTAATACCGGGCCTAAAGTTAACCTTTTAAAGGTGCTTATTTAATACGATAAATAAACTATTTAATACGACTCTATATTGTACAATTTACAACAACAAGATCTATAAACAAAATATTTAAAATAGATCGTATTATATTTAGGCAGTATTTATAAAAATATCTTATTAAACAAGTAAAACAGTAATACTAGTACTACGTACAAATGTTATAAAATTTGCGGATATTTAGGAAAAACTATATAACGTTATTACTCTCTAACTAATCCGCCTTTGCTTCTTATAAATAACTATATATTACATAGTACTTTATACTAACTGTCACATATACTGTAGTTTGTTGTTTCGTTCGAAAAGTCGTTGTTAGTAAAAACTCGGATAAAGTAGTTGCGCTAATATATTTTCTAACCCCTCCTGATAATTCGTTTCAGTACTAGTATTACATTCTCGAAAAAAATGCTTTTTAAAAGTTAGTTTATGTTAAAAAACTTAACCTTAGTTAGTCTAGTTAACATTTAAATAAAGTAAAAAAACATATTATAACTTTTAAAAACAAAAGATCTTGGTTCAAAATCTCCGGGCGGAAAATACTTTAATTAGTAGTACTAATATATTTTAAAGTTGTTAATAATCTTTTAAGATATCGCCGTGCCTAACGAGCAGGGATAATATAGTTGCGATTTGAAAAAAGGGGTCAAGTAGGGAATAAGCGCTAGCCGTGCTCCTTAAGCCAGTTTTAAATAACATACTAATTAAAAATAAATGTTCGATAGTTTATACTCCTTAAGCTAGCTTTAGGTAATATATTAATTAAAAATAATACTCGATAATTTATACTTTTTAAATAAGTTTTAAGTAGTATATTAATCAAAAATAATACTTGATAGCTGTATATTCTTTAAACAAACGTTAAAGTAGCATATTAACCGAAAACAGTGTTAAAATAAAAGTTCAAAATAGTTGTATATTCTAGTACATCCTTAGTTAGTATAATAAGTAGTATTAAAAGTTTAGATAATCGTATAATTTCCTAAACGAAGTTTAGGTATACCTAGGCGGTACTCGGTTAATTATAACAATATTCGAAATATTAAAACTATCCGAGTTCCCGGGTTAGAAAATTTATATACTAAGTATACCGAGGCCGTAAAATAATAATATCCGTTACTTCGCGGTTTTAAGCAATTATTCGCGTATTATAACTTTACTTTTATAACTTATCGTTATAATCGTTGTTACGATCGTTCTATATATTTGTTAATTTATTTTATTCAACCTATAAAACTGTCGCGTTCTAAAATAGAACATTTTTCCTTTTTCGGTCTTAAACTTAACTTTTTTATTCCTATATATATTCGTCTTATTTAATATTATCAAGTCTCGGATTTTAAAATTTATTCTCGAAATAGTTGCGGTCTTTCACATCCTATTTATTAAAATACGTATCTTCCGTTTTTATCTCGTGCTCGGCTTATCCTAAATTTTAGAAATATAGTATTATTTAACCAGTGTTTAAAACCCTTAATATACTACCGTTCCCTACTATTGCTGTTAGCGGATACATCGGCCAACTTGTTTTCGTTATTACTACAATCATTTATAGTAAACAATTGCCTTAGGTTACTCTATTTTTAACTTATTTAATATATTATAGAATTATATCTTGCGTATTATACAAAATTTAAAAAGCTTTTCTAATACTTCGATATTACCTTATATTCATAGTATTAGTCCTACTTTTATTTATTATTATTTTTTTTCTATCGGATTTGTACTACGCAAACCACTTTTCGAATAGTTATATAGTTTAACTACAGTTGTATCTGTTATACTCTTGATTAAACAATTTATTATTAAAGTAACGCGCGCGAATATAGCCAAGATTACGGAACAAATATCACATATACAGTATATAATCACGGTCTTTTTTAAAAAGTTAGTTTCTTTAACGTATTAATATATTTTTGCTACTTGTATTAAACATTTGTTCCGTTTAGAAATAAAAATAAGTTCCTTTTATAATTATATATTCTAAAAATACACATTATTTCTAACCCGTTAGTTTAATATAAAAAACACTAACATTTTATCCGGCGTTCTATTTATACGACCTAAAAAGCCGCTAGTGTTTATGTTATATTAATCGCGTATATCGCTGTTAAATAAATCTGTTAAACAGTAAGTTAGTAACGATAATTTCCGTATTAAAATAAAAATATATTTTAAATAACGGTTGTACCCGACGTCCTATTTATAGTTCCGATATTTAAAAAGCTGTTAATAAATGCCGTATTTTTGCCTTAATCGTGTATATCGCTGTTAAAGTTGTAAATATTTTTAATCGGGTTTACTAAGTAACAAGTTAATAGTGATAATTTCCGTGCTAGGGTAAAAACCTACAATTCTTTTTAACACGTTAAAAAACTAACCGTTGCTAGCGGAATATTACGAAAAAATGTTTCCGATTTTTTCTTACTTTTTGTTTAAATCCCCAACACATATTTAACTTTTTGCCCGGGGTTAAAGGCTTAATATAATCTACGCCTACCCAGTTATATACAAAAACTATAAAAACTTCGAATCTGTTTTCTAAAAGTAGTACGAACAGTGATTCGTCTATAAATATAACAAAGTATTATCGCTTATTAATACGCGGACCCCCGTCCTCGTAACCGTTATGCCATTTTATAATCTTATTACCGTTATATAAATAGTATAATAGATTAAAAAAACATTTAAAAATAATACTAATATTGCCACATATTTTTACTTTTTTAAAATTGCCGAGCGGGAACATAATACCTGGATAATAGTTATTATCTACTACCCATTTAATATCGTATATTATCCCCGGCTCCAGATTACTAGGGAGTTATACAATTTCCGTTCGTTTCTGGGTTTCGGCTTTAATAATGTGCATCTTTCTAAGCTCTACATTATTATTCTTATGTTGTTTTCGAAGTTCAACGGTTCGAAATTCAACAGTTAAAAATATTAGTCTTTTCCGCGACTAATAAACATTAGAAACTTCAATCACTATTAAAAAAGTTTAAACATATTTGGAATTTCTATTCCAACGTTTGAAAATCTTTTTAATACTTACGATTTGTATATGTTACTTGAATCGCGTATTGGTTTTCAATATATTTAATTCTCTCTTTCCTGCGGTCTAATAATTTGTTATAGCCCTGGGTCTTTTTAAATTAAAACAACAATATCTATATAAACCAGAACATTTCTGTTATTTTGTTGTACCGGGTATTAATATCTTTTAAATATTTTTTATAATCAGTGGCTAGTTGAAACATTTTGTTTTCGTAGTTTTAATCGATTAAGTCTCGATTTATAATGTATAAAAGATAAAACGTTTAAAAAAATCGTTTAAATTTTAATAAAAAAAATATATATTATTTAAAAGTCTCGTAGCTTTTAACTAGTTTATAAAGGTACATTTTATCTTTATTTCTAATTTTATTTACTACCTTTTTTATAACTTTTATTTCGCGTCTTTTTAGAGTATATAATGTTAGTTTAGTATAATACTCCTTGTATTAAGTATTTTAATAAATACTGTTATAAAGATATGTTAAAGGTACTTAATAACCGTGTTATTGGCGAGCTAATGTAGAGCTATGGCGGAAGGGTAGGTGGAAAACTTAGGCGGCTAAGTTAACGTAAAAACTAAATACTGTTTCTTATATTGTTGTTATTATTATAAATAGCAGTAGGTAGGTGCCTAGCTAATAATAGGTATAGTATTTAATATAACAGATCAAATAGCGCATAGACGAAATACTAACTGCCCCAACAGCACGACTTATTATATTTGCGTAATAAATAATTTTCACGGTTATTATTCGGTTGATCCCTACTTTACGGAAAAGTGCAAAAAGTCGTAAAAAACAATTCTTAATTTCATTAAGTCAACTAGTATTACTAGCACACTGTCTACTAGCACTACCAGCACCAGTACACTGTCTACCAACACTCGCACACTACCTACAACATGGGCTACTAATACTACAACAATACTACCATCATTTCTAACTTATTATTAAGAACTCTTAGTTAGTATAATAGTTAAACTAAGCGTTAAAATAGTAATACTAGTTATAGTATCGTTAATAATATATATTTAAATTTGTTGTAAAAAGCGCTCCTTAGTTATATTTAAAACCTATAAGCCCAAGGCCTACTATCTGCCGCCGGGACCAATGTTTAAATTAAAAAAAGCAGTATATATCATAAGATAGATTTAAAAATACAACGTGAATAAAGAGTACAATATATAAAAAAGTAGCTATTAATTTTTAAAATACATTTTAAATTTTAAATTTTATACGCTGTTTTAACAAGCCCGCTTTTATAGTTTTTTAAAAAGCTAAGGGTTTATAAAATTAAAATCAAATTTTAAAGCATTTGCCTCTATACGGGCGAACTAGTTAACATTATTTTTTTCTAAAAGTTTGAGTTTTTTTTAATAGGGTACATTCTTAGCATTAAACAGCTCTACTTACGAGCACTTCTTCCTACGAAAAGGTAAAAAAACGTAAAATTTGCTATAAAGCCTGCCGCCTTAATGTTCATCCTGTATATAAGCCTACCATTTGGTTACATTATTAATACGCAGTAGTTTAATCTACTACCTAATATATTCAAAACAGTTAAATAGTTGTTTAAAGAAACCCTGTTTTTTTATATAATAAATTTTAAAATAAGTTGTAAAAATACCTGCGTTTTTAAACACGCTATCGCAAACTAAACAGCAGCCTAGTTTAAATAACAACAGTTTTATTAATATCTTTTTCTTATAAAAAAGAAAATCCGAGTATAATTTGTTATAAATACCGCTACTTTAATATAACGGACCTTTTGTAACAGACTTCCTATACAATAATATAGGAGAGCGTACGGGGTTTTGATTTGCAGGTAACAATAGGATCTTTAGTAGGTGTCCGTTAGGAAGTTTTCAAAATATTCCCCGTTATTATATAATAAAGATAATTGATTTTAAATAAAGAATGTATTATTTAATAAAAAAATAAGTTAATAACTAAAGAACAAAAACGAGTAATTAAATATAAAAAAAACTATTGTAACTATATAGTAATTTTTTTTTTTTATTAAAACGTTTTTTTTCACGTTTTTCGGCCGTTTTAAATAGTTAAACTTTTTAAACGTTTTAAAAATTTGTTTTTAAATATTTTAAATATTTTTAATGTTTGATTTTTTTAAAACTATTACGTAATTTTATTACATATCTAGTAGTTATAGTTTGTTTTTTAGTTTAATTTTCCTACGTTTAATTAATCGGTTTTTTATTACGTTTAGTTTTTTAACGGGCTATTTTTTTATTAATTCGTAATATTATCTTTTTCTTTTTAAAATTATTATTTGTAATAATAAATAATAAGTATTTTTTTTTAATATGTTCCGATTTTTTTTTTTTTTTTACTTTTTTCGCTATATTTAATCGTTATATTAAATAAAAATCGCGTAAACGTTAATATATATTAAATCTTGCCCGTTGTATTAAACGATCTAGTTTCGATATTTTTATATTTTATTTTCGGTATTTTAAAAAGAAAAAAAAATACGTTATCGCTATTAGTTCGTTAAAATGTTTTAATTATATTAATTATAATAATTATTACGATATGTTTAATCCGTTGTTTTACGAATATAAAAAACTTATCGAGGAAAAAAACAAGTTAGAACAGGAGGAAAAATATACTCGGTAAATATTACGCGAAACTTTTAATAAACTTAATCGTTTATAAAAAACCCGCAAGTTTTTTTATTATTGTAATATTAAAATAATTCGTTATAAAATTAAAAATATAAAAGTAATAAAAAAATTTAAACGTTTAAAAAAAAAATAAAAACGTTTAATTACCGAACAAGTTTATTTTTTATCTATTATAACTTTTTTTTTTTTAATTAAAATATTTTTAATATTTTATTAAAAGTCGATCCCGTTTTTTTAACTTTAATTAATTAAAATATTAATAGTAGAACTAATTTATAATTATTACGGTAGTTTTTAAATGTTTTTTAAATTTTTAAATATTATTAGTATATAAGTATTTTTTTTATTTAATAAAATATTCGAATTTATTGTTATTTTAACAAAAGTCCAAGATTTTTTCGATTTTATAAATGTTTTAATCGGTTTTTATTTTAAATTATATTTTTAATAGTATATCTTTTAACACGGGTTTAAATAAAGAAATATAAAAAATAAAATAAATTCGTATTATATTCGGTAATAATAGTTTATAATTAGTTAATAAAACAATTTCTTTAATTTTAAAAAATCTAAGTTTTTTAAAGTTTAATTTGTTATTTAGTCGTTTTGTTTTAATTTAAAAAATATTAATATTTAAATTTTGTTTTTATTGGAATAAATAGATTTTATTTTTTTTTATTAAAATTAGTTTTTTAATTTTTTTTTTATTATAATATTTTAATATACGTTGTTAAATAAATTAAAATATAGTTTATAACTTAGTTTATATTGTTTTAATTTTTATAACGAGTATTTTAACCTTTGGGGCGATTATTTTAATAATAAAAACTTCGGTTCGAGATTTTTTTTATTAATTTATATCTGTTTAATATTTATAAACTGTTTTATAAAATAATATATTTATATTTTTATTTATAAATATGTTATAAGTTAGTTAAATTATAAATAAAAATTCGTATTAATTATTTTGTTTATAATTAATATAACTCCGGAAGTATTATTTAAATGTTTAATTTAATTTTTTTATTTGTTTATTTGTTTAAAGGTAATAAACGGTTAAAAATTTAAATTTTATATTAATTTTTTTAAAAAAACTTATATTAAATTTAAAAATAAAAAAAATATTTCGATTAAAAATAATCCGTTTAAATAGTTTATATTTGTTTAAATATTAGTAAATAAAAGCGTATATTAATTATTTAATAGTAATATTATTTTTAAAAAGTAAAAAATAGCCGTATTTCGTAAATCGGTTTATAATAACTTATATTTTATTGTATTATATTTCCGTAACCGGGTTAATTAATAATAATAATATAATAATAAAATTTTAAATAATAATATACTATATTTTATTAAATATTTATATCGGTTATAAAAGTTCGTAAAGTTTATATTAAATAGTTTTAGTTTTATTATAAATATTATAAACGTTTATTATTTTTTTTACGGTTTTTTATAACCCGGGGAAATCGTATTTTTTTTATAAACGTTTAATTATTTTAGTTATTTTTTAATATTTATATAAAAAGTGTTCGTAGAATTTTTTAACGAATTTTTTTTATAAAGTTTCGGGTAAATAGATCTTTTTTTTATAAACTAGTTTATTTATTTTTAACTTTTTTTAATTACGTAATTCCGTTTGTTTTTAAAAGTTGTAAGTTTATTATAATTGTTATAATTAGGCTTTTAAAAATTTTTTAAAAATAGTTCGTATATATAAACTTCTATTTTTTTAAAGGTGTAATATTTAAATGTTTCGTTTAAAAACTTTAAATCTTTTCTGTTTTCGTTAATTAAAAATATTTATTTAAATGTTGTTTTTTTTTTTAATATAATATATTTTAAAATTAAATTTCGCGAAAAAAATCAACTAATTTTTATACTATTTATTAAAATTTTTTATAATTATAAATATAATTAGATTTTTATAATCGGAATAAATTTTAAATAGTTCTGTTGTTTTTTTTATAAAAAGTTTTTATTTTTTTAATATTTTAATAATAACTAATAATTTTTTAT